>JAIUJO010000226.1:600000-894729 GCA_023846275.1 Vanilla planifolia | reverse complement strand
AAGAAGAAGATGTAGAAGAAGAAGAAGAAGGAGAAGAAGGTAAAGAAGAAGAAGAAGAAGAAAAGGAAGGTGAAGTTGAAAGAGAAGAAGAAGAATAAGAAGAAGAGGAAGGAGAAGAAGAAAAAGATGAAGAAGAAGAAGAAGAAGAAGAGGAAGAAGTATAGAAAGAAGAAGATAAGGAAGAGGAGGAACTAGAAGAGGAGGAAGAAGAAGTAGATGAAGAAGTAGAGTTGGAAAAAGAAGTGGAAGAAGAAGAAGAAGAAGAAGATGATGATGATAATGATGATGAAGAAGTAGAAAAAGAAGAAGATGATGAAGTTGAAGAAGAAGAACAAGAAGTAGAGGGTGATGAAGAAGAAGTAGATTAAGATGAAGAAGAAGAAGATGAAGAAGAAGAAGAAGATTTTGGAGAAGAAGGGCAAGGGGAAGAAGAAGAAGAAGAGGTAGAAGAACAAGAAGAAGAGCAAAAGGAACAAAAAAAGGGAGGAGAAGAAGAAGTAAAAGAAGAAATGAGAAGAAGAAGAGGAACATGAAGAAGGGGAACTGGAGGGAGAAGAAGAAAAAGAATAAGCAACTGAAGAAGAAGAAGAGGAAGAAGAAAGCAAAGAAGAAGTAGAAGAAGAAGCAGATCATGATGATAATGAAGATGAACTAGAAGTGGAAGAAGAGGAAGAGGAAGAAGAAGAAAAAGAAGAAGAAAATGAAAAAGATGAAGAAGAAGAAAATATGGAGGAGAAGAAGAGGAAGAACAAGGAGAAGTAGAAGAAGAAGAAGAACATATAGAGGAGAAGAAGAGGAAGAAGAAGAAGAAGAAGATGATGATGAAGAGGAACAAGAAGAAGAGGAGGAAGAAGAAGAAATAGAGGGGAGAAGAAAAGAAGTAGAAGAAGAGGAAGAAGAAGGAGAAGAAGAAGAAGCAGAAAAAGTAGAAGAAGAAGTAGTAGAAGTAGAAGTATTATAAGAAGAAGAAAAGGAAGAAGCAGAATAAGAAGAAGAAGAGAAAGTAGAAGAAGACGAAGAAGAAGGAGAAGAAGATGTGGAAGAAGAAGAAAAAGGGGAAGAAAAGAAGAAGAAGATGTCGAAAAAGAAATAGAAGAAGAAGATGATGATGATGATGGTTATGATGATTATTAATAAGTAGTAGTAGAAGAAGAAGAAGAGGTGGAAGAAGAAGAAGAAGAAAGAGGAGGAGAAGACAAAGAAGGGGATGAAAAAGAAGAAGAAGAAGAGGAAAAAGAAAAGGAAGAAGAAGAAGAAGAAGAAGAAGAGGAGAAGAAGAAGAGGAAGAAGAGGAAGAGGAAGAAGATGAAGAAGAAGAAAAATTGGAAGAAGACGATGAAGAAAAGGAAGAATAAGAAATGGAAGAAGAAGAGGAAGAAGAAGAAAAAGGAAAAAAAGTAGTAGTAAAAGAAGAAGAAGAATAGAAAGAAGAAGAAGAAGAAGAAGAAGAAGAAGACGAAGAAGAGGAAGAAGAAGAAGAAGAAGAAAAAGAGGAAGAATAAGAAGAAGAAGAAGAAGAGAAACAAGAAGAAGAGCAAGAAGAAGAAGACAGAGAAGAAGTCAAAGAAGAAGAAGACAAAGAAGAAGAAGAAGAAGAATAGGAAGAAAAGAAAGAAAGAAGAAGAAAAAATAGATGGAGAAAAAGAAATAAAAGAAGAAGAAGCAGGCGAAGAAGAAGTTGAAGAAGAAGAAGAAGAAGATGGAGGAGAAGTAGAAGAAGAAGATGAAGAAGAAAAAGAAGAAAAAGAGAAAGAAGAGGAGTAAGTGGAAGAAGATGAAAAAGAGGAAGGAGAAGTAGAAGAAGAAGAAGAAGACGAGAAGAGGAATAAAAGAAAGAAGAAGAGGAAGAAGAAGAGGACAAAGAAGAAAAAGTTGAACAAGAAAAAGAGCAAAATTAAAATATATTGGTATTTAAAATATTAACTTTTGAATGTAGCTTGTTTGGCTTATCTTCATGAGCTATATCAAATTAAATATTTATTTTCAACTTTTCGAATAGCTTACTTTGTAAAGCTTTGGCATGTTTTTTAAGTTATTTTTTTATAATTATTTCAATGATGGAGTATATTAGAGTTGATCTTTTTAGTAACATGGAATGTAACTTTCTCGTATATTTGATCTTATTTTTTAAAATTTTTAGTTTTATTTTGTTATATTATTAGTAATTTTAAATATCATATAGTGAGCCCTTACAATGTTTTTATTTTGTTATACTGCATTATTTAGTTATGTCTCATTTTAACTATAACATATCGATTTTTTTTAACATTAAAATAGAAACATATTATTATTTGAGCATATTTGTCATGGTAATATGCAATAATTCAAACTGACTTTTGATCAAGTTGTGACAAACATTGTGGACTCATATTAATGAGCTCTGTTAAATTAAATATTTATTTATGTATTTAAAAATATTTTTATTAATATTTTGGCATGATTTATTAGATATTTTAATTCATACCTAATTTAACAGTTAATGATATCACACCAGATGTCCCATAGTATATTATATGTAGCTTTCACCTAAAATGTGTCTTTTTTTGAAATTTTTACCTTTAATTTTTATTTTATTACTGTAAAATTCTAAATCTCCCTCTATACATACTTTGAATAGGTTATATTGTTATGCTTCAATTTTTCTCAATTTATTGTAATACATTTCTTATTTCATATTAAACTAAAAGTTTATTTTTATTTATTTTTACTAATTCATAGTAATTCCAAATATGGTTAAATCAACACAAATGAACATCATTGGCTTCATCTTAACAAGCCTTATTAAATTAAATATATTTTTTAAAATTTTTAAATGTTTAATTTCTTAGAATTTGCAATACTTTGAGAGGTATTTTGATTCTCACATGATTTGATGATTGAGAATGATATACTTATGCACCTTAGTATCCCATGCTACAACTTCTCCACATAATTAATCTCATTTCTACAAATATTTTGCTTTTATTTTGTTATATTAGTAGCTAATTCTAAATCTTCATTTATGTGACATTTGCATTGCTCTAAATTTGTTGTATCACTTTGCTTGAATTTATAAAATATTAACTATAACATATTTTTGTTTGAAATTAAAGTAATAATTTGTTAATAGATAAATTATTTTGCTATAGAATTATAATTATTTCCATTCATGGTCTAATGATGAAGAATAAAAAATTATTACATTCATCATTTTGAGCTCTATCAAATTGAATATTAAGTTTTATACTTTTTAAAAATTTTAATTTTCTATGGTATAGTCGTAGTTTATCTGATATTTTTGATTCAAACATGATTTAAGTCTGGAGGATATTGTACTCAATCTCTTTACTATCATACAATATAATATTCATGTAGAATTTATTTATTTTTTTTAATGTCTTTTAATTTTTTAAATTTTTTTAAATTTTTTTAGTTATATAGTTATATAATTACAAATCTTTTTTAACATTACCATAAACATTGTATTGATTTTTCTATTTTATAATACCTTAACTTATCTTATTTAAACTTTAATATATACATATTTACTTAATATTTAAAAATAATTAATTTTTATTCATGCTTATTTACTTTTCTAAATGTCAATAATTCTAAACTAGGTCTGATTTAGACAACAAAAATTACTAGACTCATCACAATGAGATCTATACAACTAAATATTCATTTTAAAAGTTTTAAATATTTTATTTCTAAGTGGTTTAGAAATCTTCATAAGATATTTGTATTCATAAATGATTTGATGATGAAGATTGTTACACTCAATTTTCATATTATATCTGAAAGCAACCTTGTTACAAAAGTTTTATCATTTGCTTAAAGTTTCTAGATTGATTTGGACATTTTACTTTGTAACTCAACATCTCTTCTCGGATGAACTTTATTTATCCTTCAATTGGTTTTTATGCATTCCTGTAGCTTATCTCATTTTAGCTTTAACATATTTTTGTTTAAAAATAAAATAAAATGTTTCTAATTATTTGTGGTTATTTAATTTTTTAATTTTTAAGTGGTTCCAAATGAGACTGGATTGCGATCAAACAAATGATGTTGAACTCAACTTGATTAGCTCTATCCAAATGAAATTTTATTACAATATTTTTTTAAAAAAATTCTAAAGTTTTTGTCACATTATTAGTCATTTAGATAGGTATGAAATGTATCTCATTAGTAGCATGCAATGGAAATTTCTAATATAATTAATCTAATTTTTTAATATTTTTTAAAGTTTTTAGTTTGGTTAGTTTACTTTGTAGCTTTAAATCACCTTTCATCTAATTCTTACTGAATTGGATTTTCTTGTAATACAATGTCTCGATTTAACTCATTCGGCTTTATTATATATTTATTGAATCAGAAACTAATAATTAATTCTTATTTTTACTTATTTACTTTGAAACTTCAAAGTTATTCAAAGTTAGGTCTAATTGAGATGAAATAAGCATTGTTAAAAGCTTAATAATCTATAATGAATTAAAAAAATCATTTTTATATTTTTAAATGTCTTTTTGTTTGATTTTACATATTTTATGACACATTTTTATTCATACCAAATTTGATGATGGATGAAAATGCACATGATCTTCTAAGTGAATTAGCATGCAACTTTTCCTTATAATTTATGTCATTTCTTGAAATTGTTTTTTAGTTATATTACTATCTAACTATAAATCTTCTCTCATGCGACCTTCTCATTTTTTTTGCATTATTTATAATACAGTGATTCATTTTATTTTTTTTTCGCTTTAATATATTTTTAATTAATATTAAATTAATAATCTATAAATATTTATGCTTTTTTTTACTTTCATATTGATAGCAACTCCAAATGAGGTTTAATTGAGATAACACAAATAATGATGTACTCATCATGACGAGATCTACCCAATACATTCTTTTAGGTTTTTGACATGTTAAAAAATATTTTAATTCATAACTAATTTGATCGTTGGGAATATTACACTCAATATCTTTTGTATCTTGTAATACTATTTTTCGATAAAAATTATCATGTTTTTTTAAAACTTTTTCTTTTGTTTTTGTTATTTTAGCATGTAACCTCCATCGATGTGATGTTTATCTTGCTTTGATTTTTTTATATAACACTACTTAAATTTTTCTAATTTCAACTTTTAATATATATATATATACATTTTTTACTTTAAACTAAAATAATATTATATTATAACTTGAGCTTATTTACTTTTGAAATTTGTAATCATTCAAAAGGAATTATGATTAATATGAAATTTGAAATTGTCATGACAACTTCAATGAAATGAAATATTCACTTTTATATTTTGAAATATTTCATTTTCTTTGATTTGACATGTTTAAATGGTCATTTTGATTTGTACAAAATGTTATGATTATGGATGTGACACTTAATCTCTTTAGTACTTTCAATGTAGTTTTCCTTCACATTTTATCCTATTTCCTAAAACATTTTTCTTGCATTTGGAAAAATTGTTATGTAGCTCAATATTTATTTCATGTGTGATTTTTACATCACCTAGGGTTTGTTATGCTACAAAGCTCAATTTATCTAATTTTTTATATAATATATAATAAAATTATAATTTGTAATTATTAATGCTCATTTGATTTGGTAAATTACAAAAAATCAAAATGATGCTAGATTATAATGAAAACAAACATAATTAAGCTATTCTTGATTAGCTCTATTAATTTAAATGTTGTTTTTTTATATATTTCTAAATATTTTATTTTAAAGGGGATAGCTAAACCTGATGAGACATTTTAATATGAAAGTAATTTGATGATCAGGATGTTCCATTTGATCTTCGTAGTGTCTCAGAATGCAACTTTCCCACACAATTATTCTCTTTTTTTTAAATATTTATGTTTTTTGTTATATTACATTACTTCAATTTTTTCGTTTTACATTTAATATATATTAACTAATTATAAAAATAATAATTTGTTTCTATCTACTTATTAAACTTGGAAATACAAATCAAATATATTTCTTTATAAAAGCAATAATTCATGAAAATAATAATTTACACCTATCTTAATAGATTGTAACCAATTAAGATGAAATTTTTATATTTTTAACCATTTTAGGTTTTTTTGTTCCTATACTAAATTTCCTTTGTTCATTGGAATTCAACCTTTCTATAATTTATCTCATTTCTTCAAGTTTTTTGTTAGGATTTGTTACACTACTATATTATCCGAAATCTCTTCTTATGTGACCATTTTGTTACAATGATTTACTCATATTGCATTACTTCAAATTATTTGATTTCACCTTTAATATATATTTAGTTAATATGGAAAAATTACTTTTTATTTATGTTTATTTACTTTGGTATTTCATAGTATTTCAAAACAACATTCGATAGAGACAAAAAAAAATAGTTGGCAACATTTTGGCTTTCACCTAATTTTACAATCAATGATATTACATTGTTTGTCTATATTATCTTGGAAAGCAACTTTCTTGAAAATATTACTCACTTTTGTGAATGATTCACTTTCATTTCATTACTTTACAATGTAAGTTTAAATCTACTCAGTTGTGACATTTATCATGCTTTGAATTTATTATATTAAATTTCTTTAATTTATCACTTTTCACCTTTAAGACATATTTAATTAATATTAAAATAAGAATTTATTATTATTTATGTTTATTTACTTTTTTAATTCATAATAATTATAAACAAGTTTGGATTGAGATAAAATAACATCATTGATTTTATCATGTGAGGCTATATCCAATTACATTGTCATTTTTATTTCATTAGGTATTTTATTCTTTGTTGTCTTTGCATACTTTACGAGACATTCTAACTAATACTAAATTTTATGATCGGTGATGTTACACTCCATATCTTTAGTAACTTCTAATAGAACTTTCTCTTATAATTTATGTCATTACTTTAGAGCATTCACTTTTGTTTAGTTCAATTACTATGTAACTCTAAATCTTCCCTTTTGGTGACCATTAAATTTCTTTTATTTTGTTATATTACGATGCTTTAACTTCCACCATTTTAGTTTTAATATATATATTTGCATAATATTAAAGAAATATTTTATTATTCTTTATTTTTAGTAAATTTGAAAATTCACAACAACTGCAAAAGAGGTCCATTTAAAAAGAAACAATTGCCATTATGCTTTTCTTGTCGAGCATTATATAATTAAGTAATTATTTATTAGATTTTTAAAAATATTTTTTATATTTTTTTAATCCCTCATGAGATATTTTAATTGGCACTTAAATTGATTATCAAAGATTATCATACTCAATCTCTTTAGTTTTTACAATGTAGGTTGCCCATAAAATTAATCTTTTTTGTTCAAATATTTTGATTTGACTTTGTTATCTTATTATATGGCTCTAAATATCCTCTCGTGCAAGCTTGATATAGTTTTCATCTAGATAAATTATATTTATTTAATTTATTTTACATCACCTATATTATCTATGTTTACTTAATATTAAAGTAATAATTTATTATTATTCATGCATATTTATCAAGAAAAAACATATTAATTCTAAAAGATGCCTAAATGATACAAAACTAACATTATTGGACTCCTCTCCATGAGCTTTACCAAATAAAATATTTTTTTATTTTTTTGAATGTTTTATTTTTTAGGGTTTTGACTTACTTTATAAGTTATTTTGATTCATACCTTATTTGATGATCAATGATATTACTCTTGCTCTCTTTAGAATTTTGGAATAAATCTTTCTCATTCAAGTTATCCCATTTCTTGAACTTTTTTAGCTTGATTTTGATATTTTACGATATTACTCTAATTCTCACTTAATGTGACCTTGACAATAGATTTGAATTTGTTATGTTATATAACTTCGATTAATGATATTTCAATTTTAATAAATTTTTTCCTATTATAAAAGTCATTTCCTAATATGCATTTGTTTTCATACTTTTAAACATATTATTTTGTAAACTTTTTGCACCCATTATGAGACAATTTATTTATACCAAGTTTTGTGATTGAGGATGTTATTGTTGGTTGCCTTAGTATCTTGGGATGTAGCATTCCTACATAATTTATCTTATTTCTTCAAATAATTTGACTACATTAGGTTATATGACTCTATAAAACAAAATTTTTTGTATGGAGAAATTTAAGTCAGATTTCATTAGATCGTGTTATTTTAATTAACCTTAGTTTTTTCTTAATTATATACTTTTCTATATTAAAATAGTAATTTATTATTATTTATGATATTTTCTTAGTTAATTTATTATAATTAAAAATGAGGCTTAATCAATATGAAATACACATCATTGTACTCCTCTTGACTAGTTCAGAATTCAATTTTTCATTTTAAGTTGTTTTAAATATTTTTCTTTTAAACATTTTGACATACTTTACGAGTCATTTTATTTTGTTCCTGATTTCATGATCAAGGATTTTACACATGTTCTCCTAAATATCTTTGAATGCAACATTGTAGTATAATTTATCTTTTTTTTTGAACTTTTCTACTATGTTGGTTAAAATATATCTTATTTTTCCAAAAAATATATCATTTTTTAAAATTGTTTCCTAAATCTTCTATGATTTGATTTTTGCACGTTTTGATTTTTTTGCATTACATTATCACAACTTATCAGGTTTTATCTTTAATATATAGTTAATAAATTTTTAAAAAATTATAATTATTCAAACTAATTTATTTGGCTAAATTTTAATATTTAAAAATTCATTTTTGTAAATTTATATCATTTATTTCTTATGATTTTTGCAAGCTTAATGTGATAGTTTAATTCATAGAATTTTTAATTGTCAAAGTTGTCACATTAGATTTCTTAGTAAATTTTAATACAATATTCTAATTAAATTTATCTCATTTCTTCAAATTTTTTTATTGATTTAGTTGTGTTATTATGAAAGCATAATTCTCTTATAATGGATCATTACATCTCTTTCATGTGGTCATATGATAGTAGTTGAATTTATCACATTTCTACTTCAATATATGTCTACTTATTATACAAATAATTATTTTTTATATTTATGTTTATTTGGTTTCTTTATTCAATATTAATCTTAACATACTCTGATCGAGACGAAAACAAAAATCATTGGATATGTCTCGATGAGCTCTACTTAATTAAAAATAGTTTTTTATATTTCTAATTTTTTTAGGGCTTTTGTATTCTTTATGAAATTCTTATGATTGGATCCTCTTTTGATGATAAAAAATGGTATACTCAATCTGTTTAGCATCTTGGAAAGTAATTATCTCAAGTAATTTATCTCATTTCTTCAAATAAATTTTTTTATTTTCTTATATAACTATGCAATTTTAAAGCTCCTCTTGTGCGTGCATTACATAACATTTGAATAGTTATATTACATGACTTTTATTTATTTCAGTTTAGCTTTAACATATAATAACTCACTTTTAAAATGTAAATTTTTATTATTTGTGTTAATATACTTCAATAAATCATAACAACTCAAAACTAGATCTAATCAAATTAAAACAAACATCTTTGCTTTCATTTTTAAATTTTTTTATTTCTCACATTTTTGTTTTGCCTTATGAGTTGATTTTGATTTATTCTTTGCTTTAGCAATCAAGGATATTACATTCCATCTCCTTTGTATGTTGGAATGAAGATTCTTGAAAAGCATGTCTTATTTTTTGATTATTTTCTTTTAGATTTTGTACTATTATGATGTTATTATAAAACTTCTTTCATGATAACTTTACAACATTCACTTGTTAAATTACATTCCCTCAATTTATCTAGTTACAATTTTAAATATATTTTTATTGAAGTAATACTTTATTTTTATTTTTAATTATTTACTTTGAAAATTTGTACTAAATATGGATGGTTTCAATCAAGATGAAACAAAAGTTGTTATATCTATCTAGATGAGCTCTATCAAATAACATATTTTTTTAAATTTTAAAAACTTCATTTTGAAAATTGTTTGACCCATTGAGTCCTTTATGTTTCTACCAAATTTGTAGATCAAAGAAGTTACAGTTGTTTCCTCTAGCAACTCTGCATGTTTCATTTTCATATAATTTAACTCATTTATTAAAGTTTTTTAGTTTAATTTAGTTAAGTTACAATGTTATACCAATTCTTCTGATATAGACCATCACAACATTTTGATTATGATATATTACATTGCTTCAATTTATCTCATTTGCCATTAATGTATATTTAATTATATTTAAGTTAGTAATTTATGTTTATTTGTTAATTTGCATTATTTAAAAGAGGTCGAATAAAGTCAGAAATAAATGTAATTTGTCTTGTCTTAATGAGCTTTATCTTATTAAGTATTTTTAAGGATTATTGTCCTTCTTTATAGAATATTTCAATTTATACATGATTTTATGATCATGTACGTTACACTTGACCCCCTTAGTTTATTGGAATACAACATTGTTGTATAATAACTAATGGCTTGCACTTATGTTATTTTAGATTTATTATATGTTTAGTTTATATAAAATAGTTTTTTGATTATTATTTATGATTATTTAGTCTTAATTTGCTCTATATAATTAAACATATTTTTAATATTTTTTAAAAATTTTCATGTCACATAGTTTAGGATGCTTTAACTAACATTTTCATTTATACTTGATTTAAAAATCGAGGATGTTGTTGCTAGTTTCATCAGTGTCATGTAGTAGAACATTCCTACATAGTTTATCATATTCCTTCGAAAGTTTTTATTGGTTTACTGATATTTCTAAGAAACTCTAAATCTTCTCCCATTACCATTACCTTACTACAATTTTATTGCATTATAATGCTTGAATTTATCTCATTTTAACTTTATCATATATTTAATTTCTATTAAAAAATAATTTAATATTATTTATCATCATTTTATTTGTAATTCATGAAAATTCTAAATGATGTCCAACATTGATAAAGTAAATGTCACTAGCATTGTCAAAAGGTGCTCTATGTAATTAAAAAATAATTTTAATATTTTTTAATATTTGTATTCTTCTATTTTACAATGCTTTGTAAGATATTTTAAATAGTACCTTAGCAAATGATCAAGGTTATTATATTCAATCTGAATAGTAACTTGGAGTACAATTTTGACTTATAATTTATATCACTTCTTGAAAATTTTTCAATAATTTGGATATATTACTACAAAGCTCAGATTCTCCTCTTATGAGACTTATAAATCATTTTTATTTTGTTACATTACAATCCTTTAATTTTCCTCATTTTCACTTTAAAAAATATTTAATTAATATAAAATAGTAATATGTTATTATTTATTCTTGTTAAAATTTATAATTTAGTGTAATTCTAAAAATATCTTAGTAAGATGTTATAAATGTCAGTGTAGTCACCCATAAAAGATAAATCCAATTAAATATATCTTTAATATTTTTAAAATTTTATTTTTAATGATTTTCACATGGCATAAGAGATAAATCATATCTGATTATATCAATGAGTATGTTGCATGCAATTTCTTTAGTACTTAGAATTCATCTATTCATTACAATTTCTGATTTCTTGTAATTTTTTATTTTGATTTAGTTGAATAGTTATATAATGGTAACTCTCCATTTTTGTGGGCCATACATTAGTCTTTTGTGGTTATTTTATAATTCTATAATTTATCTTATGTCATTATTAATATATATATTTACTAACTATTAAATTCATAATTCATTATTATAAATGTGCATTTGTTTTTATAATTTATACAAATTAAAAAAGGATTTTATTGAGATGAGATGTTATTGGACACATCTCAATAAGTTGTGTTCAATTAAAAGTTATTTTTATATTTTTAAATTATTTAGTTTCTTGATTTTTTGTACATGAAACTCTAAATTTACTATTATGTCATCTTTAACTATATTCAATTTTTCTTATATGATATTCTTTAATTTATCTCATTATAGGTTTAGTTTATATTTAATTACATTTGAGATATTTGTTTATTATTTATACTGATTTTCTATTATAATTCAGAGTAATTTTATAGAAGGTCTAATCGAGACAAAACAAACGTCATTGGACTGGTCTAGATATGCTAATTCCAATTAAATATTAATTTTTTTTAATATTTATAAATATTTTACTTAAATGATTTTTCATGTTTTGTAATCTTTGTGTCATTGATTTGGTTATGTTGAGTTATTTTAATTGAGATCATTTCTACTTTAAAATTTATTTACTTAATATCAAAATAGTTATTTATCATAGTTTTTTCATATTTATTTTAGTTATATGTATTAATTCCAAATGATATACGATTTAGATGAAATTATTTGTTGGACGTCTCGATGAACAATATGAAATTTAGTATTAATTTATACATTTCTTTTTTACAAATTTTACTTTTTAAGATTTTCACAATTTCATGAGACAATTTGATTCAAACCTTTTCTAATGATCTAGGATGCCACATTTGATCTTGTTAGTTTATTGGAATGCGATAATACCACATAAATCTTCTCTTCTATGGCATTTGCATCGCTTTACTTTTCTAATGTTACAAAGCTTAAATCAATTTTATTTTTATCATTATTGTATGTTTACTTAATATTAAAATAAATTTTATTTGTTATTTATTTTCCTAACTTTTTAAAGGTAATGTAATTGCAAATTAAATTTTATCACAAGGAAACAAACATTATTGAGCTAACCTTGATGAGCTCTATCTAATGAAATTTTGAAATTTATTTTCTAAACTTTTAGCATTCTTTATGTGATATTTTAATTCATACCTATTTTAATGATTGAGGATATTGCACTCAGTCTCACAAGCATCTTCGAATGAAGCCTTCTTGTATAAATCTACTGTAAATTGTTATTTGCATGTCTTTTATTTGGTTTTATTACATTGCTTTAATTTATCTCATTTTAGCTTCGATATATATATTTACATAACATTAAAATGATAGTTTCTTTTTGCTTTTACTTATTTTTTTTTTTAATTTATAATAATTCCAAATAATGTTTGATTGATATGAAAGAGTGATATCCACTATTTTATTTTTATATATTTAACAATTTATTTCTACATTTTTAGATCACATTTTAAGAAATTATTATTTTGATCTAATTTAATGATGAAGAACGTCATACCTAACTTCCTTATTGTCTTGGAATCGAAAGTTTTGGCATAAGTTATCTCATTGTTTCAAATTATTCTCTACAATTTGGATATATATATATATATATATATATATACGAAACTTTAATTCTCCTATCGTTTAACATTTACCTAGCTTGATTAGTTTATGACATAATTCATCAATTTATCTAATTTTATCTCTACAATTTATTTATTAAACTTTGAAATATAATTTTCTTATAATTTATAGTTATTTAGTTTTGTAATTTGTAGTAATTCTAAATGAGGTGTTATCATGATAAAAGAAACATTGTTGGACAGATCTGCATGAGCTTCGTCTAATTTAACATACACTTTTTTTATTTTTCGATGTTTTTTTGTAGGGTTTTGCCATGTTACATAGCACATTTTTATAAATCTCTAATTTGGTGATGTAGTATTGTGCACTAGATCTCCATAATGTTATGGAACACATTTTTCTTATATAATTATCTTATTTCTTAAATGTTTTTGTTTTTAATTGACTAGAATTATATGTAAGTGTAAAATTTTTATCATGTGACCCTTACATGTAATTTATTTTGTGATATTATATTTCTACAATTTATATCATCTTTATTTAATGTATATTTAATTGAAGTTAAAAATATTATCTATTTGACAAAATATTCATCTTAGTATTTATAAAATGTTATTTTAGGTTTTGATATATTTTTTGAGACATTTCAATTCATACATAATTGATGATGTAAGATGTTACAGTCAATCTTATTAGATTCTTGGAAAGCAACTTTCCATATAGAATTTATCTCATCTCTTCTAATTTTTATTTTTGATTTGATTATATTGCTATGAAACACTAAATCTTCAATCACATGAAATCTGGAAAGCTTTGATTTAGTTTCGTTACAATACATTAATTTATCCACATAAACATTATTATTTTTTTTCTTAAAATTAAAATAATATTTTTTTTATTTATGCTTATATACTTCACTAATTCATGCTAATTCCAAACAAGGGCATTCAAGATAAAATTTAAGTCATTAGACTCACTTTAACAACATGTGATTATTTAAATTTTCATTTTTTTTTACTTTTTAATTATTTGCTTCTATGATTTTGCTAAGATTTATGAGTCATTATTATCTTCTACTTTTTTAATTATTCAGAATGTCACACTCGATCTCATTATTATCATGGGATGCAACTTTCCCTTATAAGTGATCTCACTTTTTCAAAAGTTTCTATTTCAATATAATTGATGTTATTTCTTTAATTTTTTTGCTTTGACTTTTTTAGGATAATATAATACTATAATTCTCTTCTAGTGTAACGTTTATGCTACTTGATTTAATCATATCATATTGCTTCAACTTATATTATTTTGATCATTATGATGTATTTACTTAATATTAAAATAATTTTTTTTTATATATCATTATTTATTTTCTAAATTCATAGTAATTCTAATTAAGGTTTGATTACCATCAAGCAAGCACAGTTAGACTCATAATAGTAAGATTTATCCAATTAAATATTTAATTTAAATTTTTTTTTAATTTTTTAATTGTATAAGGATTTGTTACAAGAAATTTTTATTGGAATATTTTTCCATAATTTAGTATGTTACAGATGTTCTCATTCAAATCTTTGAATGCAACTTTCTGAATAACCGTGTCTATTTCTAAAACTATTTTGCATAGACTTCGCTATATTATTATATAACCATAAATCTCTTCTCTAGTGTGCTTTAACATGTCTTTGATTTAGTTATATTACATTAATTCAATTTTTGTAATTTTATCTTTACTAAATGTTTACTAAATATTATGAGAATAATTAATGGTAATTTATGTTTATTTACTTTGGTAATATGATAATTCTAAACATGGTTTGATCATAGTCATAATTTCGAAGAGCTCTATCTTATTAAATTTTTTAGTTTTTAATATTTTTATGGGGTTTGGACATTTTTTAAAAGACATATGTTGGAATGGAACTTTCCCAATCAATTTGCCTTTTTCCTTTACATCTTTCACTTTGATCTTTTATAGTATCATGAAACTCTAATTATTCTCCTGTTTGACCATGCATCTCTTCCACTTGGCTATGTTATATTACTTCAATTCGTCTCATTTTAGTACAATTGAGGATCTCAAACTCGATCTCTATAGTATGTTTATATATAGCTTTTTAAACAACTTGTTTCATTTCATAATCCTTTTCACTTTTATGTTGTTATACTATTTTGTAAGTCTAAATCGCCTATGTCATGACATTTTCATCATTTCAATTTCATTTTATTACAGTACATGACCATATATCCTTTATCTTTAAAATATATTTACAAAGAATTAAAAAAATAATTTATGATTTGTTAAGTATATTAAGTTTTGTAATTCAAAGTAATTCCAAATGAGGTGCAATTAAGACAAAGCAAATTTTTTTGTAGTCTCAATAACCTTTACCTAATTTAATAGTCATTTTTAAGTTTTTTTTAATATTTTTTTTATTATTTTTGCACACTTTACGAGACATTTTGATCCATAACAAATTTTAATGACTAAGAATGTTATACTTGATCTCCTTAGTGTCCTTAAATGGAACTTTCCCATACAATTGATCTTTTTTTTTTGAAATCTTTTTGTTTTATTTAGTTATGTTATTATGAAACACTAAATCTCTCTTGGTGTGACCTTTATATCACTTCTAGTTTTTTATATTACAATGTTTTGTTGATATTATTTTACTATTAATTTATATTGTTTGATAAAAAAGTAGCAATTTATAATTATTATTCATATTTATTTAGTATTATAACATATTGTAATTCTAACTAATTTGGATCGGGAAGATATAAATGTCAATTGACTCATCCTCAGGAGCTTCATTTAATGAAATATTCATATTTATGTTTTAAAATTTTTTATTATCTATTTTTTTTGCATTTTTTACGAGACATTTTCATTAATACCTTATTTGATAATTGAGGATGCTAAACTTGCTCCTTTTATTATTTTTCAATGTAATTTTCCCATAATTCTTATTTAAGTTCTTAAATTTTCTAGTTCAATTTTCTTATGTCAGAATGAATCTTTAATTCTCCTCCCACATTAATCAAAGTTGTTTTGATTTTGTTATAATACTTTTCTTTAATTTATCTCTTTTTAAATTTAAATTATATATATATATATATATATTCAATATTACAATAATAATTTATTACTTTTTTTTATTAAAATTAACACATCACAAAATTCAAAAAGATGTTGGATTGAGAAAAAATAAATGTCATCAAATTTGTCCTATTGTTCTCCATCAAAATAAATAATCATTTTTATATTTTTAAACATTTATTTTCTAGGTTTTTGGATGTTTTAAGAGTCATTTACTTTCACACCTAATTTAACAATTGATGATGTTACACTAAATCTTTTTATTTTTTTGGAATGCAACTTTGGTGTGCAATTTATCTAATATCTCTCAATAAGTTTGTTACTTTGACCTCTAAGGTTTCATTAGATTAAATAACTTCAATTTATTTCATTTGTACTTTAATGTCTATTTAATTTACCTTATAACCAAATATTAAATTATAATTATTTTTACCTATTTACTTTCATAAATCATAGTAATTTTAGACGATGTTTGATCAAGATGTAAGTTATTGTTAGAATTGTCTTAATGTTCTCTATCTAAATAAATAATAATTTTAATATTTTAATAGAGTTATTTTCTAGGGTTTTGGCATGCTTTAAGAGACATTTTCTTTAAACTAGATTTGATAATTGAGAATATTGCACTCAAACTTCACAGTATTTTAGAGTGCAACTTTCCCACCAAAATTGACTAATTTCTTAAATTACTTGAAATATATTCTTCACTAAGGTCTTTACTCACTCTATGAGACATTTTAACCTAATATTTGATAATTAAGGATGATACACTTATTGTCCTTAGTATATTAGAATACAATCCCTCTAAAATATTTTTCTTATTTCTTTAAAATTTTTATATTGAATTTTTCATATTACTATGAAACTATTGCTCTCATATCTTGTGAAGATTACATTATTTTTATTTGGGTATATTAATTACTTCATTTTTTATAATTTTAGTTGTAATATATAGATCCCTAGAATCAAAACAATAATTTTTTATTATTTATGTTCAATTGCTTATGTTATTTCCATTAATTTCAATTGAGGTCAAATAGAGATGAAATAAACATCATTGGACCCATCATGATCAGCTATATCCAATTACATATTTACTTTTAATTTTAAAAATATTTTTATTCTTAGAGTATTTGTGTTCTTTGGTACTCATTTTGATTTTTAATTAATTTGATGGTTATCAATGTTGCATTGTTCTCTTTAGTATCTTAGAATGTAGTTTTTTGATATAGTTTTTCTCATTTCTTCAATTTGTTTACTTTACCTGATTTTAACACTTTAAAGCTATAACTCTTCACACGTGAGAGATTTACATCACTATGACTAGTTTACATTGTATTAACAAAATTTATTTCATTTTAGATAAAATATACATTAGTAATTTTCTTTCCAACATTAATTCCAAATAAGGTCTACTGAAAACTAAGCAAATGTCATTGAACTTTTCTTCACAAGCTTTATCTAATTAAATATATTTTTTAATATATATGAACGTTTTATAAAATATTTTAATTCAATCCTTATTTAATGATGAATAATGTTGCACTCAATTCTTTAGTATCATGGAATGTAGCTTTCCCATCATATATATTTTATTTTTTTAATTCTTTTGCTTTGATTTGGTTAATTACTATCATACTCTAATTCTCTTCTTGCGAGACTTTTACATTACTTTCCTAGGATTATATTACATTATTTTAAATTATCTTGTTTTAGTTTCAATATATACCCAAAAATAATAACAATAATTTATTATTATTTATGCTTATTTATATTTGTAATTTATAGTGCTTCCAAATGTGATTTGATGGTGATCAAACAAATATCATTGGTCTCACATCCACATGCTCTATCCAATTAAATTTTAATTATGTTATTTTCTATGATTTTTACACACATTATGATACGCATTTATTTGTAACATATTTAGGGATCGACGATCTTACACTCAGTCATCTTAGAACATTGTAGTGCAAATTTCTTACAAATTTTATGCTATTTCTTTAAAGTTTTTTGTTTGATTTGGTGTATTTTTATCTAACTCTAAATCTTCTCTCGTATCAACTATAAGTTGTTTTAATTTTGTTATATTATATCGCTTCAACTTTTTTTTACTTCTATTTTAATCCATATTTACTTCATTTTTAAATAATTTTTTTATTATTTATTTTTATTTCTTAGTTAATTCAAATTAATTCAAAATGGGATGAAATTTAAATATTCATTTTTATATCTTTCATTATTTTTTTTCGAGGGTATATGGCATAATTTATAAGATATTTTCCTTTGTGCAAGATTTAATGACTGAGAATGTTACACTCAATCTGCTTATTATTGTGGAGTGTAACTTCTTTATAAAATTTGTCAATATTATTTTAAACATTTTTTATCTTTAGTTATGTCACATTGCGTAATGTTATCTTATTTTAGATATAATTTATATTTACATTAAATTAAAATAATAATTGAATATTTTTTATGTTAAATTACTTTAGTATTTGATATTAATTAGAAGCATGTTCACTAGAGATGAAAGAAATATCGTTGGAATCTCTATGACATGCTCCATTGAATTTTTTAATTATTTTATGCTTTAGATTATTTTATTTTTTGTGTCATTTTCAATGCATTATAAGATATTTTAATTTTTACCAGATTTGATGATCAAGAATGTTATACTGCACCTTTTTATTAAATTGGGAGGGAACATTCCCATAAAAGTTACTTTATTTCTTCATATTTTTCAACTTGATTTGGTTGTAGTACTATAAAGCTAATTCTCTTCAAGTGTGAACTTTATCTCACTTTGGCGTTGTTGTTCAACATTATGCCAATTTAACTCATTCATAATTATTATAAATTTACTAATTATGAAAAAATATTGTTATTAATGCTTTTTAATATAGTGATTTATATTTATTCCAAAAGAGGCCTGATTGGCACAAAATAGATTTCATTGGAATTGTGCCTGACCTAACGATCAAAGATGTTATACTCTATCTCTTTAATAACTTCGAATGTAATTATCCATATAAGATTTATCTCATTTCTTCAATTTTTTGATGTTACAATCAAACCTCAAATCTCTTCTCATGCAATCGATATATCACTTTAAACTTATCATATTATATTGCCATAGTTTATCTCATTTTAACTATAATATATTTTCACTTTATTATTAAAATGACAATCTGTTATTATTTATCCTAATTTTCTTTGGTAATTTGCAATAATTCTAAAGTGGTCTGATGTGAGGAAAGAAATGTCATTCAACTCGTCTGTACATGTTCTATACAATTAAATAATTTTTTAAATATCTTAATATTATATTTTTAATTATTTTGGCATGCTTTATGTGACGTTTTGATTTCTATCTAATTTAAAGTTTAAGAATGTTAGACATGATTCTATTTGTACCTTTTAATTCAACCTTCTCATATCATTTATCTCATTTCTTGAAATGTGTTTATTTAAATTGGTTTGTTTAACTTTGGATTAATTTTATTTTGTTACATTATAATGCTTTAATTTATCTCATTTAGCTTTAATATATATTTTCTAAATATGAAATAATTATTATCTATTATTTATGCTTATTTTAATTGGTAATTCATATTATTCCAAATAAAATCTAATCAAGACAAAACAAACATCACGAAAATCATCTCGATGAGTTATATCCAATTAAATACTCTTTTTTGTGGAACAGTTTGATTTAAATCAAATTTTAAGAACATGGAGGTTATGCTCAATCATCTTAGTATGTTGGAATATAACTTTCCAATATATTCTATCTCCTTTCTTCAAATTTATTTATATTATTTTTTTATATTACTATGTAATTGTAATTTCTACTTCATTGACCTTTGCAAATCATTCATTTGGTTGTATTATATTGTTTCAATATTTTACTATTATAATCTATGGTAATTCCAAAGAATGTTGATTGAGTCAAATAATGCATCAATGGTTTAATCTTGATGACCTCATCCAATAAATATTAATTTTTTATTTTTAAATATTTTATTTTCTATAATTTTGGGATATTTTATGAGAAATTTTAATTCTTATTAGATTTACAAAGAAGGATGTAGATTTTGATCTTTTATGTTTTTTGGAAAGAATTTTTGCCAAATAATTTATCTAATTCCAAAATTTTCCTGAATATTTGGTCATATTATTTTGTTTGAATTTGTTGCATTTCATCTTTAATATCTATCTACTCGATATCATAATATTAATTTGTTATCATTTATTTTATTTATTTTTGTAATTTGTAATAATTTCTAACAAAGTCTAATCGAGAAGAAAGAATTGACGTTGGACCATCTCAATGATCTTAATCGAGTGAAATATTCGTTTTCTATTTTTTTACAAATTCAATTTTTTATGATTTTTCATGCATTAAGTGACCCTTGAAATCCAACCTAATTTAACTATCAATGATATTATAATCAATCTACCTATTGTCTTGGAATTTTTCAGCTTAATTTGCCTGATTTTCAAAAGTTTTCTTTAATTTTGTTATGTTACAATATAAGTCTTAATCTCTTCTCATGCAAGTTTTATATCACCTCGATTTTTGTTGTAGTATAATACTTTATTTTATCTCATTTCTCCTTTAATTTATATTCACATTAATGTTAAACTAATAATTTTGTACTATTTAATTTCTTTTTCTTTGGTTATTCGTAGTACTTATTAACAAGGTCTAGTTGAGACAAAAGAAATGACATTTGGATTCGAATTGAAAAACTCTATACAATTATATATTTATTTTTATATTTTAAATAGTTTTTTTTCGTAGGTTTTACACTTTGTATAAGATCAATTCATGGATGTTTTAAGTATCGATAATGTTATACAAGATCTCATTAATATCTTAGAATTAAATGTTATCATAGTATGTCTTATTTCTTCAAATATTTCAATTTGATTTCGTTATACTATTATGAATCTTTAATTCACCACTTGGGTGACCTATAAGACATCACTTTGATTTTTTTTTATATTTGATTGCTTCATTTTATTTCAAATTAAATCTATTATATACTATTTAATTTAAAAAAATTATTTTTTACTTATGTTTAATTTGCTAGGCAAATTATAGTAATTACAAAATGAGATTTGACTTAGATGAAACAAACATTACTAGACTTCTCTTGATGAGCTCTATTAAAATAAATATTTATTAATTTAATTTTAAAATATTTTCTTATGTTTTTGCATGATATATGATGTATTTTGATTAACATCTTATTCGATAATTATGGATGTCAGACTTAGCCTTTTTAGTATCTTTTAGTGTAGATTTGTTGTATAATTTATGTAATTTGTTGAAACATTTACTTTGATTTAGTTATATTTCAATGAAACTCAAAATGTTCTCTAATGCAACCTTTACATAATTTTCATTTGGTTATATTATATTACTCTAATTTATCTTTATTTTTCTGTAATATAAATCCACTTAATGTTAGAATAACGTTTTTTTTTATTATTTATATGTTTTTATTTTGGTAATTATTAGTATTTCCAATCAAGGTTTGAAGAAAATGATGAATACATCATTAGACTAATCTCAATGAGAAGATTCTAATTAAATGGAGTGTTTTATATTTATAATTATTTTATTTCATATGTTTGGGTATGTTTTATTTGACATTTAGATTCATATTTGATTTGAGGACTTGTTTCTACTCTTGTAAGCCTCAAGTTTGCTAAAGATAACATTAAACAAATATCCTTCTCTTACAGTGTGATTGATGTCCATAAGTGGGTCTCACCTTAGCCTAAGTGGCTACACAAAAATTTCAAGAGAAACTCTAGGTAAAATTGTATGCCAAAACTTAATAGAGTTTCAAAAAAGTTCCCAAATGGAAACATAGATATTTATTTCATTGAAATGGAGTGCACCTTAAATAAAAATGTCTCTTAAAAAAAACATCAATACTTGAGGATCATTATCACATAAGACATATTATTTGTAATAACTCATGAAATTTATCAAGTTATTAAACAAATAAACATTAAATTGAGATATAGAGAAATTAATAGCTACAATGGTGAAATTATATCTATGATAGAAACAAATATTAAAAAAGCTAAAGAGTAAATTTGCTGCTATACTAGAATCTCTAGCCCAAAAGAAATAAAACTATTTTAAAATATAATAGTTTAAATAGATCAAAAAATAACCATAAGGGCAAAAAACATTCAAAGCCATGAAGATTTAGTAGATGCTACAAAAAATGAAAGAATTTTGAAGTTCAAAATATAAATCTATTCCCTAGATAAAAAATTTATAGTAATAGAAAATGAATAAAGAAGAGAGATTGTTTGATCATTATAATGTACAAGTTGTTGTCTAAAAAATGACAACCAAATTGTGCACCTAGAATTAATAACTCCTAAAATGCACCAAAAATGCTTAGATAAATGATTTCTATTACTTCATATAGGCCTTATAGTAGTTAGGGTATTACTAAAAAATTTACTAATTATAAGGACATCAACAGTCTCAATGGATATTGATAGCAATATTCTTAGATAGAATTTATTTAGAAGTTTAGAAGTAGAGATTAATGAAAGAGCACGAATAAATTATTTAACTTTATATTATATCATTTAAGCTAAAATCCTTTATAAAGACATAAAAATATCCACAAAAAGTAGAGGATATGATGCAAATAGAAGTGATGTCCTAATTTGTGAAACTTTTATTTGTAAATTATCAAACTCAAATAGAGATCTTATATGACTGACATATATGCATTAGATATCATAAAATTTTTAGATCACCTAGGATGAAAATTATTAAATCAGAAGTAGTATCTACTAATAAACTTTTAAGAATAAAACAACATATATCCTTTGTACAACCAACAGAAGCATAGATTCCAAACCAAGCAAGCAATTTTACTAATAGCCATTGCAGGCTTAGTTGTAGAAGTTCTACTCCATTTGGAGAAGATTAATATAATGATGGTTAATGTTTTAGGTCCTAAGAATCTTTTCCCCTATGCTACAAAATATTTGAAAATGAATAAAGAGTTATAGGAACAAGTCACAGCTTTTTACACAATATTTTCTTACTATGATAGGAGACAAGATTAGAGCACTTGTAGAGAACTGAAAGATGTCAAAATTTTTTATCTTAATCTTGGAAATGCTTAAAGTGTTGTGGTGGCCCTATTTTATTCTCTCCCTCATCCTTAACATCAAATTCAAGAACAACTCCAACCCCATCTGAGACATGGATTAGTTGAATTAGTCTTCATAAGAATGAATATAGCAAGTTATGGTAGTATAATTGTAGATACCCCAAGAACTTTCTTCCCAACAACTTGTAGTTGCCAAACACTAAGAAAACAACCAATCAAAGAACAACCAACATTATTTGGAGTAGAAAGTAATCATTTCACATTGCTAGTAACAATGTGAATGAGAGAAAAAGGATATACTATAGTATAGCTAACTAAAAAAAAAACTTTGGAAACATATTTTTGTTAGCAAACACCAATCTTCAAAATGGTCAAAAGTACTAGATAGGTGGAATGGATTTTTCATAAAAGAATTAATTCCATTTAAAAACATAGAACCCTTTGAAAATATCTAATTCATTGAGAATGTATTTGGAGAAATTGCTAAACGATTAGCTCATAGTTAGAAATTATGAATTCCTTGAACATTTAAAGAAAACATTAGTAGTAATAGATCATCCTTATAATGTTGCTAGCCAAATTGGACTAACAATCTTAGGCACAAACCCTAGTTGAGGACACGTAGTAATGCAGGATCAAGCTTTGCCATACTTAGAATGAATAGTAGTAACCTTTTTTTGATGTAGTATCATTTAGTCGTGATCGTTTAAATCTACTAAAAAAAATAGGTGTAATATATTTAGAAGTAACACTAAGCATTATTGTTTTAGTAAATTACATAAACAATTAAGAAATGTAATCAGAAAAAATGGACTGAATCATTTTTTAAAACAAGTATTGCTGGAATCAAATTTTGGATTATGTTCATCTTCAATTATCTCAAGGAGAAATGCATGGAAGAGGACTATAATAGAAAAATTAAAAGATTTATCTATTGTAATATAATAATGATATCAATATGTTATGGTGCTAGTAGTAATTGGAAAAACTCAAGCAAAATCAATTATTATAAAAATAGAAATCCTATGGGAAATCAAGTAAAAAGGTTCAAAACTCATAAAACACCAGCCAAAAAATTTAGGGGGTTTATTTGTAGTGAAATAGGTCAATTTTTCTAAAGAATAACAAAACAAGATGGTAGATAAAGAAAGATTAAAGATGTATATTGAACTAGGCATTAAAGAATGTTATGATATTGTAAGCTTAGATGCAAACATGCATGGAAAAGATAGTGATATTGGTAGTTCCTTACATAAGTTTGACTAAAAGTTATATACTAGATCTTTTAAATATGAATATAGAAAAAACTTGAAATTTGATCATGACACCTAGTAAATCTTTAAAACTTATAATTTTAAAAAATTGTAAGTACGTCATGATCATGAATCTGAACACAAAATCATAAAAAAAAGTGTGATGAACGTAAATCATTTTTAGTCACAAAACATAGAACCACATGTAAGAAGTGCAAGAAAACTTTTATATATTTTATGCTTAAAGATTTGTGTATAGTATGACATATAAGCCTAAAAAAAGATATAAAAGCTTAGAAAACAATTTTAGATTTGATATCAGGATACATCTTAAAACAATCAAACAATTACATATTAGAGTAAAATCTATGAGTTAATGGAAGGACATTAGAAGAATAAAAGAAAAACACCAATTGCAAATTATACTTCAAACATAAAAGTGTTATTAAATTATATAGAATTTGAAATCCCCAATGTAAAACATGAATTAAATATCTTCATTAACATCATCTACATGCCAACATAAGATATTAGATATTATAGCATCATTTAATCATGTAAAAATATGGAAGACTCTTACTTAAAATACTTGAACACCTACTTTCCAAGTTAAGATGTTAGACACAATAAGAAATGATGAAATAGCTAATAAAATTCTAACCAGTGACCAAATAAAATTTAATAAATAAAAGTATCCTATGAAAATAATACTAGTAAATAAAATAAATTTCAACCAAGTAGAAATTCTAATTGGAATAAAATTTATAAAATATTTATGTGATGGAATAAGTTTTCAAGATGATAGTGAAATGTTTTTTAATAGATTTGGCAGGACATTATGTAGTCTCATCTAGTTTGAGCACATATTACAAGATCCTAATGGTTTTATTTTTATTAAGACAGAAAATTTATGTTCTAAATACCTATATAAAATATAATGAGTTAGCGTAATATGAGACAAAAAAGACGAAATATTAAGCATTTTAGATGAATTTCAAATTATTGGAGAAGATACATTAAACCATATGAGCAAAAGACATATAACATGCAAATTATGTATAATTAGCCAAGTTCATTCATTTTACAAAATTAGATGATAAGCTTAAAGACTTATATGAATATGAAATACACATTAAAGAATTACTATATTTATGATTAAAGAGGGAAAGTAATCATCCTCACCAAACTACTACATTTAGGGTAAAAACATGCTCTAAAATAGATGTCGTAAAATAGGAATTGTATTTAATTGTAAATGATTAAATGATAATATCGTTGATAATGGATGTGCTATACTTTGCAAAAAAAAAACATACATCATAGAATGTATAGTGTGGATAATATCTACCATTCGTAATGAGCATTATGAATAGTTAGTTTTCTCTTTGGCTTAAAAAATTCGCAATCTATATTTTAATGAAAAATGGACATCCTTAAAAAAACAACAAATTCAAAGCTACATAGGTAGATGACATCATTACCTTTACTTTAGAATCTCTTACTCATTTAACCCATTTACAAATTTCTTTTAGATATGTCTTCAGGGTATTTTATTATAACAAAAGATGATGAAGAAAGGAAAGCAATATAATAAAAATTTAGGATTAAATATTTGTAATGGAATAGTAAAATTATTGGATCATATAAGTAAGTTTACCACAGAGATGTTAGATAACTTGCCAACACTAAAATAATAGTTTCTCCAAAAACTTAATTATGCGTGAATTTGCTTTTCTTAATTTAGCTAAATTTGCAAAATATGTTTATGCAAAATCAAGGCTGAAAGGTGAATGACGCTTTAGCGATCTAGGTATTTGGTTACAAACGTCTAGAAGGTTAAGGTGGTACATAAAAAGACAAAAATTACCTAGAAGCATAAATAATGATGAACATATAAGTAGATATTGTAGTGGAGTTTATAAACATAAAACAATGACCATAAACGCTGAAATATTAGTATTTATATACAACTCACAAAGATTTGAAATATTCCTCAAAAATAAAAAAGAATTTATTCTTAGGACTGATTATAAAGCAATTGAAGAATTTTAAAATAAAATTAGTCATTAATTAATTAACGACAAAAAAGTGAAAAATATTATTTAGTCATTTTTCTTATTAATAAATGGTATAATGTAGTCATTAAATATATAAATGGAATAAATTGTTTAGCTGACAACTTCTACCATGTAAGATGGAAAAACCGTCCTTGAAAGGCCATTATCAACACAATAAAAAATTACTAAGCAAATTGCCATAAAATGCCTTAAACTAGCATTATAAATGGCTGCAAAAAAGCCTTAAATTGGTATTATAAGTGTCAAAGAAATACTTAAGCTAACTTTATTATAAAAATGTTTTTATAGAGTTATAAATTGTAATGCATACATATTTCATGAGAAATGGCCTACAAAAACTCTCTTTTTGCTTACAAAAAACCTTTTGGGCCTTATTCACATCAAATATTTCCTCATAATACAAATTTAGCAAACATATCTGAACATCTAGTTAATGAGCTCAACAAGTGCTTATTGGATTATATGTGGCACTCCCAAATGGACTTGAATCTATTCGTATATATCATCGATGTTCTTTCTAATTACTTTTCTTACACTAAAGGCTACTCTAGTTGAAAAGAGCTAGAATTTAAGCTTGCCAATAGAAAACTAAAAGAGCAATTGTAGATACAAGATTTTGTTAAGCAAGAAGAATAAAGGTTATTAAATTCCTTAGAAGAATAAACCATGAAGTCTCTCCAATAAAAAAGAAGATTTTATAATATTGGAAATATTGGGAGTTCATTATGCCATAATGATGAGGTCTTTAAATTTATTTTTGCTTGCATATAATTGTAATCATGGAAAGATTGCATGGTTCTTACTAAAGAACCTAATGTCTCTAAACATTTTAGAATGGGATTATTTCAAGGATTATTATTACAAAGCTATTGCAACATAATGGATTTCGTTGCCATACTCATGGAGACAAGCACAACTTCTTTGGACTTGAATTCAGAATGAATTTGTTAAAATATGCTTCATTAGCCTAGCCATACAATCTTGCCCCCATAACAGGAACCTATGGCATCTTAAAAAAATGAAGAAATGAGATGATAGACACTTCAAATATTATATCGCCAACACAAACTTATACAGCAACAAATGATCACTTAAAGATTTTATGAATAATGTGGTATCTACTTTTCTTTTTCTTAAACTATTATCAATTAGTTAATTACACAATCTATGATACCATGCATAGGGAGCTTGTTTAAGGCTAGAAAGTGCCTTCTTCAGCTTTTATACATGATCATCATATGAATGAATCTCAAAATTAGGGGGTTGTCCTGTTATCTCATTTAAAAATGCACTCTTTACATCCATTTGAAATAGTTTAAAATTTTTATGGTAAGAATATGCTAAAAGAATTCTAATGGCCTCTAATATTATTATTATTTTAAATGGCATCTCAAAATCTATACCTTCAACTTGTTAGAACCGTTAGCAAAATATCTAGCTTTGTTTCTCTCAACATAAACTTCTATTTTTTCTTTCAAAAATCTATTTTTGTTTAGGAGTATAAGGATATGTAAATTAATGCCTTATTACCATGCCCTTGTAGCCATCATAGACATCCTCATTCTTAAATTCACTACAAATATCATTTACAATACAAATTAGTCATTTGCCTTTCTATCCTTTTTATCAAATTAATAAATTTTTAAAAGTTTCACATTTACTATTAAGAAATACAACTCAAGTATATCTAAATCATTCATCAATAATCTCAAATTAGTGTTCCTTTCTCTACACTCAAGGATTGTATGGATCCAAAAGGATTTAATAAACTAATTGTAAGGGTGTACAAGTGGTTAACTCATTTTTTTGGGTTAAATGATGATTTAACTTGTTGTATTTTCTTGCATGATTCACACATTTTCAAATTAGTATTGTTTGGTATAGAAAAACCTCTACAATATCTTAGTTATTTTCTTTAAGGTAAAATAACCTACATGACTTAGTCTTTTATGCATAAATTGTTCTCGTTTGAGTTATAATAAGGTATTCTATTCTACTAAATTCTATTTAATAAAACTAAATGACATAAATGTCAACCTCTATTCCACAAATAGTAATACTCGATCATCTATTAATATTTTGCAACATTGAGTATCAAAATTAACAAAATAATAATAATCACATAATTGACTAACACTAATTAAATTAAATTCTAATCCATCAAAGAAAACATTTGAAAGTGTAAATTTATATTTTCCTATTTTACTAATTCCAATTGTCTTCTTGTTAGATGTGTCTCCTTACGTTATGCATCAATTTGGTTTATGTTTTATTGATACAAAGTCTTGTCAGTCTCCAATCATGTCTTTAGCATCAATTATCCAAGATAGAAAAGCTAGATCTTGATTTTTTCTTTATGTATGGCTGCATAAATTGTAAAATTTTGGATTAATAATTACAAAATATTAGTTTTATTTGCTTAGTTCTATGCTTTCTCAAACACAAAATTTCTAAGTATATTATTTCTAACCTATGGCTACTTACAATAAATCATATCTCTATACCATAGATGTAGAGATGCTTATATTAATTTTTTAATTCTCTAAGCTTAGTTACCTTAGAAAGCTTAGGTTGAGTGTTAATATTCATTATGGGAGCATTCATAGTATCTTTTTTAATTATCCATTTGAAAAAAGACCTTGAGCCATAAATGTTTTTCTCAATTCTATAATATTTGATATTATGTTCTTTTCTACAACAATTAGGACATGTAATAATTGAAATATTTTTCTTGTATTCAAAAGAAGTCATATTCTTGTGTTCAAAAAAATGTGAAGCAATTGAAAATTTTGCATGGTCAAGAAAGTAAATTTTGTTTTACTAGTAATGCCCTCTTTCAAGGATGTGTTTTAGGTAAACGTACAAAGTTTTTCATCAAAACTTTGATGAATTTCTATTTTCATTTTCTCATTTTCTTTCATGAAAAAACTAGAAGTTCAATCTTTTTTTGTGAAGCTATTTTAATTTTTAATGTTAACAAATTAAAGAAGTTAAAACACTAATAAATTATGTATAATTATTTTCAAGACCATCCCAAGGTTAATAGCTTATGTCATTCTCTTTTTCATCATAATAGATGTTCCTGAGTCATCATTTGCCATGAAGCATACAAAAACTTTTTTCTCACTATTTGAGAATGTTTTGAAGCATCGAAGGAGTTTAAAAGGTTTTTTCTTTACTCCAATTTTTTTAACCCCTTTTTTCGTAGTTTCTTTTAGTTATGGACAATCTAGTCTAACAAGGTCAGTTTAATCACAATCATAACATCTCTGTTCCATCGTCTTGTATATTCTTTTGTTCCTTTGTTAATTCCTACTTACAAAAATTTTGCCAAATTTTTTTCCAAAACCTTTAATATTTAAAATTTCCTCTTCTACCAAGTCCACAAAAAAGATGGATGTTGCATTTGAATCTTTCTTCCTTGGTTTAAATGCTAACAGTTCCTCATTTCTTCATCCATGCTTTAGAGTAGAAGCCTCCTATTCAACCTTTCTATTCATCTCAATTATGGTCATTAATAATTCTCGAAGTTGTTAATTCAATGTGAAATTATGTCTTTTGCCACCTTTATTACTGTGGGAGATTATCATTGTCTTTGGGTAGAATTCGTAGAACTTTTCTTTAAAGACCTTCACAAGAAGGATCTTTTCTAAGATTTGCTAATCCAATCATAATATAAGTAAATTGCATAACCATATTTATAGTTTCTCTTGAATCCATTCTAAATAGCTCATAATGATATGTAAGAAGATTTATTTTAACTTCTTTTACTTTAAATGTATCTTCATAAGCTACTTCTAATTTTTCCAAACATCATGTGTGGTATGCTATCTGAACTTCATAAGTTCTTCACTTTGAGATATGCCACAATGAAGGAAGTTTAGTGATCTTGGTTTGAGTTGTGCCACCCTCCTTTGATGACTACTAAGTTCACAAAATAACTTTATTTCATTTGTGCAAGATGATCTAGATAAATCACATGGTTTAGTGTATACTTCCAAAAGTTCTAAATTAATTGACTGAATAAAAATTCTAAATTTATTTTTAAAATATAAATAAAATTTACCCTTAAATAATGGTGGAATGACTAAAGAATATTGTTTTTTAAGTGTCATACCAATATCAACCATGTATGAAGATAAGATAAAAACTTAAGAAGTAAACTCACAATGACTTAGTTACAAAGCATGCAAAAGTGATAAAAGAGAAATTTTAATTTGTGTACAACCAAATGACAATAAAGAAAAGTAAAATAATTAAAATACATAAAATGGATCACCAAAGGGAATTGACACATTGTTTTAAGGAAACTCACACTAACACTAATTAAAATAAAAACTTGTTTGTGAAACAACAAGAGGGGGGAGGGGTGAATTGGTTATTTAATCATACTTATTTCTTAAAAATAATAATTTTGTGTAGAAAAACTTAATTTTATATATATAGATGTACATATTATTTTCGATATGATAATAAAAAATGAAGATAAAAATTAAAAATGAGACACCAAAATTTTTAGGTTGTGTAGCTCAAATTAGAAGCAACATCAACACCCTATAAAGATCGAGAAAAACATCACCTATAAAAGCTTATAACTTGAGATTCTTTCTTGCGGTTCACCCATAGCCAACTAAACTTTGACATTCAACTACAACCCTTGCATTTGTGAGCCGAACACAAACGTTGTTTTTTATAATGTTTTGGTATTTATAGAAAAGTTTTGATTGTAGCCATTAAAAAGTGCAAAAAGAAATTTGAAAAGCTACAACCAAACAACCAAAAATAGTTGTTAAAATGATTTTTCAAAAATGCTAACCCAATAGTTAAATAATTAGAAATTATGCTGAATAGACTTGGTCATTATTTCTAATTGGAGGGGGTAGAATAGACCGAGGCCATTTAATAAAGTTGGATGAGATGTCTATCATGGAATTTGACAAAAATATAATTTCACGAAGAAAAGTCTTGTGCGTGTCAAAAATGGAGTGCAATTTATTTTGTAAATGAAATCAACTAACTACAAATCTATTTCATAGTAAAGGGAAATCTTATCGATGTTAATGCACATGTCTTGAATCCTTAAAGTTTACTGAAAACTTTAAGGAGCTTTGAAGACCACTAATTAACCATCTTCAAAGGTGCATGGCTTCTTGATTAAGAACTACACCTAGTTCAGTCTAAAAAAGCACACTAGAATAGAATGCTGAATATTTTATGCTTTACTAATAAAAAACAAAGGTGACCTAGAGCTCATCTAAATGTATCTAATTGTGTTTGTTTAGTTTCAATCAAACCATCTTTGAAATTATTATAAATTATCAAAGTAAATAATCATAAATAGAAAAATTACTATTTAAATGTTAATTAAATATATAGTAAACTTAAAATAAGATTACCTGAAAACATTACAATACCATCAAATTATAGAGATGTAAAGCAAATAAGAGAGGAGAATTAAAATTTCATTGCAATATAACCAAATCAAATTAAAAAAAATTTGAAGTATAAGATCAATTGCACAAGATATTTGTATTCCAAGTTGCTATATAGATCGAGTGAAACATCCTCAATCATCAAATCTGGTACACATCAAAATGTCTCACATAGCATGTCGAAGCTATAGAAAATAAAAAATTTTAAAATTTTGAAATTAAATGTTTAGTAGGATATTGCTCACTAAGATGATTGGAATAGTATTAGTTGTATCTCGATTGGACCTCATTAAGAATTATTGCAAATTATAAACAAAATAGGCATAAAGAGATTTAAAAGTAAAGTAATAAAATATAACCATGTTAAAGAGATGTATATGTCACATAGCGAAACTTTAGTGTTTCATACTATTAAAACAACACAAAATTGAAATTTTTATAAAAATAAAATAAATTACATGATAAAGTGTTATTTTATATGAAAGACATTGTGTGTAGAACCCTTGACTTTCAAATAATGTTTGAATCAAATATCTTCAATAATATGCAAAAAACTAGAAAGACAAATATCTAAAAATAAAAAAAAGAATATTTTGTTCGATAGAGCTTATTAAAAAGAGTCCAATTATATTTGTTTCATCTCATTCAGAGCTCATTTTAAAATACTTCAAAATTTAAAAATAAATAGGCAAAAATAATATTTAGTTATTCTTTAAAATTAAGCTAATAAAAAAAAACATTATGAGTTTAACTAAAGTAATATAACAAAAATTAAATCAAAGCAATATAGGGGTCATAGAATATGAGAAATCATGTTGCATTGTAATATAACCAAATAAATGAAAAGAGCTTGAAGAAAAAAGAAACATTATATGTGAAAGTTGCATTCCAAGACACTAATGAGACCAAGTGTAACATACTTGATCATAAAAATGGTGTTAATGGAAATGTCTTATGAAAGCATGAAATTTCTAAAAAAATAAATATTCAACATATGGAAATTAATATTTAATCAAATAAAGGTCCTGAAGATGGCCGAATAATGTTTTTGTCATGTCTGTTATATCTTTTTTAAAATTACTATGAATTACAAACTTAAATAAGCATAAATAAAAATAAATTATTACTTTAAAATTAGGTAAACATATAATAAAGATTAAAATTGACAAATAAAAGCCATGTAACATAACAAAATAAAAACATTTATAACTTACAAGATAGTAGATTACGAGATTCAATGTAATATAACAATTCAAAGTGAAAAATTTTGAGAAATGAGATAAATTATTTAGAAGTATTGTATGCTAAGATACTAAAGTGATGATTGTAATATCCTCAATTATAAAATCATGTATGAATTAAAACATTTCATAAACCATTTTGGAATAATGAAGACACATCTAAAATTATAGAAACAACTTTTAATTTGATGGAGCATATCTTGACATGTTCGAAGAGATTTATGTCCTCTCAATAAGATAACTTTTTGAGTTACATTGAATTACTAAAGTAAATAAGAATAAATTATGAAAAATTATTATTTTAATATTAAGAAAATAAATGTAAAGCTGAAATTAAAAGACTTAAAGCTGCATAATATGACAAGATAAACTAATGCAAAGGTCACATGAAGGAAGACATCATGTTTTATAGTAACATGACCAAATGAAATAAAACAACTTGTTGGAATAAGATAAATTGTACAAGAAATTTGTAATCCAATATACTAAGTAGATTGAGTATAGCATCCTCTATCATTAAATATGTTAAAAATAAAAATGACAATTCTATGTAAAACCTTAGATGATAAAATATTTTAAAAAATAGAAATGAATATTAGATTACAAACAAAGCATCATGACAAGCCCAATGATAAGTAATTCATCTTGATCCAAGCACATTAACAATTACTACAAATTATATACTAAATAAATTATTCTTTTTTATAATGTAATGATATCTTAAAAAAAATTGAGATAAATTGAAGCAATATGATATAATCAAACGAAAGCTTCAAGTCACACAAGTGGAGATTTATAATTATACTCTTATATCAAAAATTAAAAAAAACATTTTATAAAATGAGTGAAATTTTCGGGATACATTACATTCCAAGATAGTAAGGAGATTGAGGTTAACATCCTTGATCATCGAAATAGATACAAACTAAGATAAATTATAATGCATGCTAAAATCCTTGCAAAAAATATTTAAATATAGAGAATAGAATATTAGTTGGAAATAGGTCATGATATGAGTACATGATGTTTTTTCTAAAAAATTAGACCTCAAATTAAATTACCATGAATTACAAAATTAAATAAGAATAAATATAAATAAATTATTATTTTAAAAAAAATTAAATATATATTAAATCTTAAAAAAGAAAATTTAAATCATTATCGTATAACAAAACAAAGGTGCTAAAAAGCTTATGCAAGTGGAGATGGAAGTTACATAGCAATTTAACTAAATCAAAGAAAAAATTTGATGAAATGAGATAAATTAGATAGAAAAGTTAAATTCTAGTATTCTAAGGAGATCTTATGTCACATTTTCTACCATAACAATTTCAAATGACTCATAAAATATCTAAAACTAGTAAGAATATAATTTGTAAAAAACAAAAAAAATAAATATATAATGGGATGGAGCACATTGTTACATGTATAATGGTGTTTCTTTCATCTTGATTTGACATCATTAGAAATTTTCACCAATTACAAAAATAATTAACCACAAAGAATAACAAAATATTGTTTTAATTTTAAATAAATATATAATTAAGATGACTAAGATGAATTAAAGTAGTGTGATATAATGAACTCAAAAAGATATAAAAGTCAAATAATAGAAAAGTTATATTTTTTTAGTAATGTACATAATTAAAACTAAAATTTTGAAGAAATTAAATAAATTATATAAGAAAGCATCAATTTAAATATACTATGGAGTTCATGTGTGACATCCTTGTTCACCAAAAAATCTATGACTTAAAATCTCTTGTGAAACACACTAGGAAAATAGAAAATAAAATAACTAAAAATATTAAAAATTAATATTTAATTTGATATAGCAGATCAAGATGAGTTTAATGATATTTGTTTTCCAAAAATATTGGCACATTTTTTTACTATGAATTAAAATAATAAATAAACATAAATAATAATAACTTTTTATTTTAAATTATGTAAATTTATACAAGATCTAAAATGGCATAAACTATAGCAATATAATATAGCAAAATAAAAGGCATATAAAGGTCACATGAGAGAAGTCTTAGAGAAATATATTAATATATCAAAATAAAAGAAAAAAATGTAAGAAAAAAATATATAAATTATATAAGAAAGTAATATTTTGAGATAGTAAAGACATCTGGCATAAAATCTTAGGTGTAAAAAAATGTTTGAATGAAAATGTCTTATAAAGTATGTGAAATATTTAAAAAATAGAACATATAAAAGTATAAAAATAAATATTTAATTAGGTAGAGCTCTTTGAGATGCATTAAAAATGTTTACATCATCTCAATTAGACAAGATTTAGAAACCCTTTGAATTAAAAAATTAAAAGGAAATAGTCAAAAATTATTTTTGTAATATTTCATAAATCTATAATAAAGTTCAAACGTAGAAAATCAAACCAATATGAAACAGGCAAGTTGTAGTAATTTTTAGATCACATAAGATATAAAGTTGTGCTTCAAAGTAGTGTAACCAAACCAAAGTGCAATATTATAAGAAATTAGATTAATTATATAAGGAAATTGTATTCCAAGATACTATGACAATCAATTGTAACATACTCCATCATTAAATAAGAAATGACTAAGAAAATTTTGTAGACCAAGAAAAAATAATAACAAAAATTTTAAACATATTAAATAAATATATAATTGAATAGAGCTAATAAAGATAAGTTTAATGACTTTTGTTTCTCCTTGTTGGACAAATTTTTAAATAACTATAAAATGAAAAAGTTAAATAAATACAAATAATAATAAAATTTTATTTTTATAGCAAGAAAATATACATTAAATTTAAAGTAAGTTAAGACTATATATCAAAATCAAATCAATTTAAAAGTCTCATAATGAGATATTTATTGTTACACAAAAATATAGCAAAATTAAAATGAAAAATTAGAATAAATGAGGTAAATTGTGTGAGATTTATACTTTGATTTGCTAGGGATATTGTGTGTAACAATATCCGAAAAAAAGAAAATATTTAAAATTATTAAAATGAATATTAAATTAGATAAACTTCGTTTAGACGAATTATTATTTTAATATTGAGAAGATACACATCAAAGCCAAAATTTGATTGATTTAAACAATTTAATGTTACCAAATCAAAACCATGTAAATGTTAAGGGAGAAGTGAGTGAGAGTTTTATACTAATATAGGCAAATTAAAGCGAAAAATTTTAAAAAATTTGATATATTATTCATAAAAGTCACATTCCAAGATACTAAGGAGATCCAGGGTAATAACGTCAAGAATCAAAATTGTTACTAGTTGAAATTTCTCTTAAAGCTTGCTAAAACTATAGGAAAAACATTAAAAAAATAAAAAAATGATTATTTAACAGTATTGAGCACATTAAGGGAAGTTCAGCAACGTTTCTTTCTTCTCCCTCGGTTCTCATTTAGAACTACTATGAATAGAAAAAATTAAATATGCGAAAAAATAAATACATTATTCTTTAATATTGAAGAATTATATATTAAACTAAAATAAGATAAATTGATCAAAGTGATATATAAAATCATGAGAATGTTAAGGTCACATGATAGGAGATTTAGTGTTTCAAAGTAATATAATTTAATTAAAGAAACAAATTTGAATTGACATATATTATATAAGCAACTAGTATTTAAAGATACTAAATAGATTAAGTGAAACTCTGTTGATCCATAATTCTTGTAGGAATTGAAATTTCTCTTAAAGTTTGCACATTGCAAGAAAATATTTCAAAATTAAAAAATAAATTTTTAATTTGAATTACATTGAATAACAAAAAAATAATGCTGAGATTCTTAGAAGATAGAGCGTAACATCTTTGATCATTAAATAATTAATAAATCACATTATCATATAATGCTTGCAAAAAAAATAAAAGCATAAAATAATTAGGAATTAAAAAATTAATAATAAATTGTATAGTGCTCATTGAGATGACTATAATGTTTTTTATTTTGTTATGACCAAATGGCATTTATAATTACAATGAATTTCCAAAATATATAAGCATAAATAAAAATGAAATGTGATAATTGAAGCAATGCAATATATCTAATTAAAAGCAATATTGAGGTCACTCAACAGGATAATTAGGGTTTCATTATAATGTATAAAATCATAGCAAATATTTTTCAAGAATTGAGATACATAGTATATAAGATAGTTGCATTCTAAGATACTGAAGTTATTTAGCATAAAATGTGCCAAGCAATAAGAAAATGAAATATCTAAAAACATAAAAATAAATATTTAATTGAATAGAGTTTGTTGACAGAAGTCAAAATATATTTTTCTCATCTTCATCGAACCTAATTTAGAATTCCTATGAATTACATAATTAAATGATCTTAAATGATAAGAAATAATTATTTTACTATTAAGAAAAATTATAATAATACTAAAATGAGATAAATTAAAAGAAGTGATTTAGAGTTTTATTGTGATATAACTAAATCATAATAAAAGATTTAAAATAGGATAAATTTTGTGGCTAAAGTTTCATTGAAAAATACAAACGAGATCAAGTATAACAACATCAATCATTAATTCAAGCATGAATCAAATCTCATAAAACATATTAATACATTAGAAAAAAAAATAAAAAATTTAAAAATATAAAAATGATTATTTAATTACAATGAACTCATCAAGTTGAGTCTAACAATGTTTTTTTGTGATGATAATACCTTATTTAAGCTTTTTTTGTATTACCTTTGTAAATAAAGATAAATATAATTAAGAAACTAATTTAACATTAATTAAATATATACTAAAGTAGAAATTATATAAAATGAAGAAAAATTTTACAATCAAATCAAAGTGATGCAAAAGGTGGGTTGAGAGGAGACTTAGTGTGAGATATTAATAAAACCAAACCGAAGAGAAACATTTAAAGAAATGAGACATTGTTCTAAAAAGTTGCACGCTAAGATACTAAAGAGTCTTTGTGTAACATTCTTGATCATCAAATAGGATACAATTAGAAATATCTAGTAAACTATGCAAAAACCTAGGAAATGAAATATGAGAAATTGTAAAAAGTGAATATTTTGTTAGATCAAGGTCATCTTCATTGGACATTGTTTGAAATTAATGAAAATTAAAAAAGTAAATAAGACCAAATAATATAACTTATTATTTTAATTTTTTGAAAATATATATTATAATTGAAGTAGGAAAAATTGGGGCATTTTAACATAACCAAATAAAAATTTTATGAAGGTCTCATAAGTAGAGAATTAGAGTCTCTTTGAAGCATAAGCAAATAAAAGTAAAAAATCTTAAAAAATAAGATAAACTACATTGAAAATTTGCATAATAATATAATGTGGAGATCAACTATAACATCTTAAATTATTAAATAAGATTTGAAACAAAATTCTTTGTAAAGTATTTGCATAATTTTTGAAAATAAAATATTTAATATATAAAATTAAGTATTTAAATTAATGGAGCTCTTTGAAATGACTTAATAATGTTTATTTTGTCTTAATTATACAATATTTAATGATTTAGTAAGCTTTACATGATCTTCTTAGTATATTGGACTACCAACTTTTAGTACAATTGTTCTCATTGGTTTAAAGTTTTTTGCTTTGATTTAGATATATTATAATGAAATAATAATTTTTCTTTATTGTGACCATTACATCAATTTGCTTCGGTTATATGAATGTACAATATTAAAATATAAATTTATTATTATTTACAATTACATCACTTTGATTAAGCTATTTTAAATATCTTCACGATATCCTTTTTTAAGCTCAATATGAATTAACTGAATGTTAAAGTAATCATTTATTATAATTTGTACTTATTTATGTTCTTTAAACTTTTCACTTTTCTTTGGTTGTATTACTATGCAACACCAATTCCACTCAAATTAGACATTTAAATCGCTTTCATTTTGTTATATTACAATACAAAAATTTATCCCATTTTACATTTAATATATACTCACTTGGTATTATAGCAATATTTTATTTATTATTATTATCTAATTTGTTAATTTCAGCTCATTTGAAATGTGGTCTGATTGAAGGTTAACTTTTACATTATTTTTACATATTTTATTTTATAAAGTTTTGTTGTGTTCCATGAGTGCTTTTAATTTGTATTTGAATTAAGAAATAAAGATGTTAAACTTGATTTCCTTGGTATATCGGGCTACAACTCTAAAGTACCTTTTCTCACTTTAGTAAATCTTTTGCATTGACTTGGTTATATTATTTTATTTCAATTTTTCATATTTAATCTCGATTACCTTAGTATCTCAGAATGCATTTGTCTCGTGTAATTTATTTGATTTTTCATAGTTAGGCCTTTTATTTTTTTGTATTTCAATGAAACTCTAGATCTCTTATCATTTGGTATTTACATCGATTTGTTTTGGTAACATAATGTTGCTTCAATATTTCTCATTTTTAGCTTTAATATAAATTTATGTAAAACTAAAATAATAATGTTTTATTGTTAATTCATGTTTACTTTTGTACTTTATAAAAATTGGAAATTTGGTCCAAGCGAGATGAAACAAATATCAATGATCACGTCTCATTGAGCTCTATCCTTTTAAATATTTATTTTCATATTCTTAAATATTTTTTGTTCTATGATTTTGGCACATGTTATAAGGTGTTTTGATTTAAAAAAGATTTAACCAATGATGATGGAAGCCTTGATCTTCTTAGTATCTTGGAATCCATCTTTCCTTGACATTTTCTCATTTCTTAAAATATATCTCTTTGATTTTGAAATACTAAAATATAATCGTAAATCTCCTCTCATGTGACTATTCCATGTATTAGATTTTTATTATATGGCATTAATTAAATTTTTCTCAATTTAGTTTTAATATATATTTACTTATTGTTTAAATACTAATTTATTAGTATTTAGGCTCATTTAATTTAGTAATTAGTTGTAATTCAAAATGAGTTTTTATTGAGACAAAAGAAATGTCATTGGATTTAAGAAGCTACATTTAATTTAATATTCATTTTAAAATTTTTTAGGATGATTTACTAGATGTTTTGATTGGTACTTGGATTGATGATTGATAATGTCATAATTGAGCTCCTTTTTATAAATGGAATGCAACTTTCTCTTAATAATTACTTTATTTCTTCAAATTTATTGATTTGATTTTCATATATTTCTATTTAACTATAAATCTCCTCTCAATTTATACTTATTTTTTCTTTATTTTGTCATATGAAATTGCTTTAATTTATGCTATTTTAGCTTAGATATATATTTACTTAATATTTTAGGATACATTTATTTTTATTTACGTTTATTTACTTCAGTAATTTGTGAGTATTCAAAATAAGGCCCAATCATGAAAAAACAAACTTATTATTCTTAGCGTGATGAGCCAAATTCAATTAAATATTCAATCCTTTATATTTTAAAATATTCTACTTTTTAGGTTTTAACAAATATTAGAAGGCACTTAAATTCTAAAAATGTTTTAAAATGACAGTTTTTTGACATGAACTCTCCAGTAACTTAGAATGCAACCTAACAATTAAATTTATCTCATTCCTTAATTCTTTTGAATTGATTTGTTTATATAACAATGTAACTAAAAATTTCTTGACAAGTTCTATGTAATTAAATATTCAATTTCAAACTTTTAGATACTTTATTTTGCATAACATTACATGTTTTATGAAATATTTCGATTTTTATCATTTTTGATGATCAAGGATTTTACACTTGATCTGTTTATTACCTAATAATGGATCTTTTCATGTACTTTATCTCATTTCTTTAAATATTTTACTTTACCAAAATTATAATACTACAAAACTATAATTCTCCTGTACTATGCTCTTTAAATCACTTTGATTCGATTATATTATATTTTTTTTTAATTTTATCTCTTATCTACTTTAATATATATTTACATAATATTAAGATGATAATTTATTTTTAATTATCTCAACTTTATATTTTATTTTATAGTAATTCTAATTGATGATTTATTGAGACGAAATATACATTATTAGACTTGTCTTAATAATCTTCATAAAATTAATTATTCAATTTGGAATATGATGTATTCTTTTGCTTTGGTGTGCGCTATGCGAGCTTTCAATTGATGCTTGATGCGATGATTGAGGATACAAAAAGTTAGTTTTTTTTAGCATTTTGGAATTCAATTTTCTCATATAATTTATCTCATTTTCTTCATTATTTTAGCTTTGTTTTCTTTATAATACTATGTAACTCAATCCTTTTCTAGTGTTTCATTTAAAACAGTAATTTTTATTTTTTAAACGCATTATTTTTGTAATGTATAGTCATGCAAAAACGAGATCTAAACGAGACAAAAAAAGGTATCATCAGACTAATCCAAATGAGCTCTATCATATTAACTATTCATTTATATATTTTGAAATATTAAATTTTTTGTACATTTTTCATGTTTTATGAGAAAATTTGATTCTTACATAATTTGATGATAAAGTATGTTAATATCAATCTTCCTGATATCATGCAATTTAACTTTCCCGTCAATTTATTACATTTGTTCAAATTTTTTTTTGATTTGATTATATTACTATAAAACTATAACTCTCCTATTTTTATCTATATCTCTTTAGTATGGTCGTATTAGAATTGCTGAATTTAGCTTATTTTAGACTCATTATGTATTTATTTTATATCTGAATAACTATTCAATATTATTTATGCTTTTTAATTTGGTAATTCAATAAAAGAAGTCTCATTGACATTGAATAATCATAGTCGGTGTCATCTTAATGAGTTATATGGAATTTAATATTTTAAAAGTTTTGATTTTCTAGAGCTTTAGTAGGCTTTAGGAGATATTTTTATCTATTTCTTATTTGATGATAAAGAGTGCTATGCCCAGGCTCGTTTGTGTATTATAGTGTAACTTTCTTAAATAATTTAAATCATTTCTTAGAAGTTTTTTCTTTAATTTTCTTATAATACTATGAAACTCTAATTCTATTCTCATGTCACCTTTTCATGACTTTGATTCAATTAATGTATATTGTATTAGTTTATTTAATTTTTAGTTTTTGTATATATTTTTTAAAAACTTATATAATAATTTATTGTTATTTATGCTTACTATAGTTATTCCATCTAATTTCAAACATGTTCTGATATCGATAAAGTAAATGTCATTGCGTTAAACTCAATGTTTTCAAACAATTTAAATACGCATTTTAAAAATTTTTCATTATATTAATTTCTAAGATTTTGGCATGTTTTAGTTGGTATTAACTCATTCCTGATTTCATGATCAAGAATGTTATACTCAATGTCCTCAATATCTTTTGATGGAACTTTTCCACACAACTATTCTCATTAATTCATATCTTCACTTTGATTTGGCTAATTACTTTGCAACTCCAAATATCCACTAATGTGACCTTCATATTGCCTTTATTATTATATTATATTACTTCAAATTATTTTATATTAGCTTTAACATATATTTACTTTGAATAAAAATAATAATTTATGATTATTTATTATAATTTATTTTCCTAATTCATAGTTATTGTAAACATGGATTAATAGAGATGAAACAAATGTTGCTAATCTTCTTAGATGAATTCAATCTAATTATAAATTAATTTCTATATTCTTAGATATTTTATTTTTTATAGTTGGAATTCTTTATGAGAAATTTTATGTCATATGTGATTTAGTGATTAAGGTTGTTATACATAATTCTCATTGTATATTGGAGTTTAGCTTTTCTAGACAATTTATCTATTTCACTCCGTATTTTGCCTAATTTAGTTATATCGCTATATAACTCATAATCTCCTTCTATGTCATCTCTTCATCAATTTTTTTGGAATATTTGATTGCAAAAGTTATCTAATTTTAGTTTTAGTATATGTTTTCTTATCATTAATATAATAATTAATTATTATTTTTGCTTATTTATATTTCTAATTTACAATAATTACAAATGAGCTTTCATTGGAATGAATAAATGTTGTTATACTTATCTTGATTAGCTCTATCTCAATAAATATTTATTTCTATGTTTTTAAAAAAATTATATTATTTTGTCCTATTTTATATATTTAATTTGATGATCAAGGTTGTTATAATAGATCTCTTTGGCATCTTGGAGTGCAACTTACACATTCAATTAATGAAATTTCTTTGAACTTTTCATGTTGATTTTTATATATTAACATGAAACTTTTATTCTTATATGGTGTACCTTCATGTCTAGTAAATATTTATTTATTATATTACCTCAAGTTACTACAATTTTCACTTTAATATGTCAGCAATTATTATTAAAATAATAATTTTTTATTATTTACATTTATTTAATTTTATAATTCATAGTAATTCCAAATGTGGTGTATTCAAAAAGAAGTAATCATAGTTGATCTCGTGTAGAAACACTCTATTAATTCAAAAAAATTTATAATTTTAATTGTTTTAATTTTGAATGTTTTTGAATGGTTCACAATTTTTTTAATTTTCAGGTCAATTCAAGATTACAGATGTTACACTTTGTTTCTTTTGTATTTTGGAATGCACTTGTCCTGTATAAGCTAACTCAATTCTTCAAATATTTTTTATTAATTTGGTAATATTACAATTAAATAAAAATTATCTACTCATGTCACCCTTATATCTTTTTGACTTGATTATATTACACTAGTTCAATTTTTCTTGGACAATTTTTTTTATATTTAATTAATATTAAAATAATTAATTTTTATGTTTATTTACCTTAATAATTTGATGTTTTCAAGTAGAGATCTTATTAAGGTGGAATAGGGATTGTTACACACATTTCAATGAGCTTGATGTAATTCAATATTCATTTTAATTATTTTTAGATATTTTATTTTTTAAGTACTTGATATTCTTTTTGAGGAATTTTTATTTTTACATGATTTGGTGGTAAAAGATGTTGCACTTGATTACCTCAATATCTTAGAATGTAACATTATTATATAATTAATCTCATTTATTCAAATATTTTGCATTTTATTGACCATAATACTATGTAAGTCTAAATCTCCACTCATGTGAGCTTTATATTATTTTTATTCTTGTTATAATAGATTGCTTTGAAGTTATCATATTATCTTTTCAATATATATTTTTTTAGTATTGAAATAATAATTTGATATTACTTATGTTTATTTATTTTGATAATTTTATGTAATTTTTGAAGAAGTGTGAGACAGTTGAGACAAATACCATTGGACTTGTCTCGACGACCTCTATTGTATTAAATATTCATTTCTATACTATTAAAAATTTTACTTTTTAAAGTTTTTTCTTGCTTTATTACACTTCTTGATTGTAACATAGTCAACAATCAATAATGCTAAACTCGACCACCTTGGTACATTGGATTGCACGTTTTTCATACAATTTATCTTTATTTTGAAAATTATTGTTTTTTATTATATTAATATGGAACTCTAATTCTCATATGGTGTGACCTTTATATTTCTTTGATTTGGTTATATTCTATTTCTTCAATACATGTCTTTTTAATATTCTTGAAAATTTAAGTAATATGAAAATATTTTATCAACATTTATTTTTTAACAATTCATTGTAATTCTAAATGATATTCATTTAAGATTAAAAATGCCATTAGAGTTGCTAAAATACAACCTTGTAATTAAATATTCATTTTTACCTTTTTTATAATGATATCATTTTTTGTTTTGGTATGCTTTATAGGTTTATTCAATTCATACTTGATTTAATGACCAAAGATGTTACACCAAATCCCTTTAATTTCTTGGAATACTATGTCATCATACAATTCATCTCATTTCCACACACTTTTAGCTTTGATTCCATAAATTACTAAGAAACAAAAAATTTCTTCTTGTGTCACTGCAACATTATTTTGAATTTTTTGTATTTCATTGCTCCAATTTACATAATTACAATATTAATATATGTTTACTTGATATTTGAATAATAATTTATCATTATTTATGCATTTGTTTCTTTTGTAATTTATAGTAATTCCAAAAAATTTCCAATAAAATAAAAAACAAAAATTGTTCAACTTTTCTTAGGAAACTCTATCAAACTAAATATCATTTGTATATTTTTATCATTTTGTTTTTAGGTTTTTTGTATTATTTTTTATATTATTATATTACTCTAATCCTTATTCCCTATGACCTTAACATTACTTGTATTTTGATATATTAAATTACTCTTATTTATCTTATTTACATTTAGAGATAAGCAAAACATCCCGTGTAACGTCCTTAATCATGAAATTGGATAGAGCAAAACACTTAAAAAATGGAGAAAAATTTTAAATGAAAGTTGTATTTGAAGATACTAAGGATATAAAGTTTTCATCTTGTATTATCAAATAAAAAATGAATTTAAATTATTCATACATTATGGTAAAATAATAAAAAAATAAAATATTTTGAGAAATAAAAATTAATGATTAATTATATTCAACTCATTGAGATGACTCTAATGACCTTTATTTCTCCTCTTTATCAAACCCTTTTCGAAATTACTACAAATTACCAAAATGAATGAACAATAAATAATAATAAATTATTGTCTTAATCTTAAGTATGTATATATTAATGTTGAAATAAGATAAATTAAAAAACTTATAAGAAATAGGACTTATTAAAACAAAACATTGAATTTTATAGTACTAAAAACATTGATTTAACATCCTTGATTATTAAGTATGGTATAGAAAAAAATGTGTGGCTAAACATCCCAAAAAAATTTGTTTTTAAGCTGGTAAAACTCATCAGGACAAGTTATTAACCTTTGTTGCTTCTTGGTTAGATCTAGTATAGAATTACTATGAAAGACCAAAGTTAATAAAAATAAAAAAGATTCATTACTATCTTAATGTTCAATAAAAATATCATTAAACAAAAATGAGACGAATTAAAAAAGTTCAGTAAAATAAATAAAAACACTATAATCCTAAGGTAAGAGTAGTTTTCAAATTAAATAGTACTATAATGAATTCTATGCAAAGAAAAATATAGGAATGAGGTGAATTGTGTAGGAAAGTTCAATTCCAAGATGTTTAGTAGATTAAGTATAATATCTTGATTATCAAATTAATTAAAAATCAAAATCTCTCCTGAAATATGTCGAAACCCTATGAAATTAAAAAAAATTTAAAATATAAAAATGAATAATTAATTTTATAGAGCTCATTAAGGCAAATTTAATAAAATATTTTTCACCACATTTTACCCAAGCTAAGCGATGCAAGTTTTTCATGAGTGGAGATTTAAAGTTACATAGTAATTTAATTAAATCAAAGAAAAAACATAGAAAATTGAGTTAAATTCTACCAAAAAAATGTCCTACAAAATAAAAAAGGAGACCAAGTATAAAATTATCGATCATCAAATTTTGTTTACATAAAAAATCCTTTTAATAATTAAGCCAAAATAGCAAAGAATTAATATGTAAAAATGTAGAAATAAGTAGTTAATTAGATCGTGCTTCTCAAGAGTAGTAAAATGAGCTTTGTTTCACCTTAATGAGACCTTGGTTTGAGTTACTATGAAATACAAAAATAAATAATCATAAAAATGAATAAATTATTACTTTTAAATTTAATAAATATGTATTAATGTTGAAATTTTATAAATTGATAAAAAAATTATATAACCAAATCAAAGTCTTATGAAAGTCACCTATGAGAAAACTTGTTTTTACAATGTAACATATGCAAATCAAAAATACAATTTTGAAAAAATGAGATAAATTGCATAAGAAATGTGCAATTTAAGATAGATTTGTTAATTAGATAGAGCTCGTCTAGACAATGGTAGTGATGATTATTTTATCTTTACTAGACCTCCTTTGGAATTCATTCTAATTACCAAAGAAAAGATAAATAATAATAAATTATTATCTTTATATTAAGAGATAGTATATTTAACTTGAATTATATAAATTGAAGAAATATAACATAACCAAATTATCATGATGAAAATGTCACACAAAAAAAGATTTCGAGTTTCATAGTGTATTAAACAAGTTTAATATTATCAGATAAATTGTACAAGAAAGGCATATTATAGGATGTTAAGAAGATTGAGTGTTGTCCTCAATCATCAAATTAGATATCAATTAATATTTCTAGTTAAAGTTGCCCAAAATTCTTAAAGTAAAATTTTTGAAAATATGGTGGTGAATATTTTCATATATAGAGCTCAATGAGAATAATCCAATGTTATTTGCCTCTTCTTGATTGGACCTGATTCAGAACTACTATAAATTAAAAAATATGCAAGAAAAAATATGTAATAATACTGAGTTAGATAAGTTAAAGTAATGTAATGCAACTAAATCAAAATTATGAAAAGGTCACATAATTGCAGATTTAAATTTACATTGTAATATATCCAATTGAAAATGAAAAATTTAATGGAATGAGATAAGGTTAGTAAGAATGTTACACTCTAATATGTAGAAGAAATCAAGTGTGTTATTCTTAATCGTTAAATAAAACACGAATCAAAATGATTCATGAAATATAATAAAAGTCTAGAAACTAAAAAAATTTAAAAATATAAAAATTACTATTTAATTAGATAACACTTGTCCCAAAGTGTTCAATGATATTTAGTTCTTCTTCATAGAAGGTCTTTGTGAATTACCATGAATTTCCAAAATAAGTAAGCATTAATAATAATGAAATACTATTTTAACATAAATAAATATATGATAGACATGAAATAATATAAGTTGAATCAATGTAATGTATCCAATTGAAACCAATGTAAAAATCACATGAAATAAAGGATGCAAAATTCATAGAAAATAAATATCTAGAAACATTAAAATAAATATTTTATTAAATAAAGCTAATTTAGGCAAGTCTAATAATATTTTTTGCCTCTATCAAGTCAGCTTTGAAATAAATATAAGTTTCCAAAAAAATAGCATAAATAATAATAAATTGCTACTTTAGTTTTAAACAAGTCTATGTTAAAACTAAAATGCAAAAATATTGCAACAAAATAATATAATCTAATGAAAGAAATAAATTTAAACAAATGAGACCAACTATATAGAAAAAAAATGCTCCAAAATATAAAACAAGTATTCAAAAAGACAAAGCTGCTTAAGAGGTGTATAAAAACATTCATTTCTTCCCAATTAGACTTCATTTGAAATTTCTTTGAAATATAAAAATAAATATCCATAAAAAATAGTATATTATTATTTAATATTAAACAAAAATATGCTAAAGTTAAAATAAAATAATTCATTGAATATAATAAAACTAAATAAAAATAGTATAATAATGAAATGAGAGGAGATTTTAAGTTGCATTGTAATATAATGAAAACAATTCAAAACTTTTTAAAATATTAGATAAATTATTTAAAAACGTTTCATTCCAAAATACTAACAAGATGAAGTGTAACATTCGATAATCAAATTAGGTATAAATCAATGTATTTACTAATGCATGCTGAATCCAAAGAAAATAAATTATAAAAATATATAAAAATAAATCTATACTTAGGTAAAGCTAATTAAGCAAAGTCCACCAACCACTTTTTCACCTTTATTTGATCTCAATTCAAATAACTACACATTTCTAAACTAAGAAAGCATAAATAATAAAAAAATATTATTTTAATATTTATTAAATATATAATAATGATAAAATATGATAAATTGAAGAAATATGTTATTCCAAATAAAAGAAATATAAAAGACATAGAGGGAAAAAAATTAAAGAAATGATAAAAATTATGTGAAACAAATTTAAGAAATTGTATAATTTGAAATATCTTGCAAAAGACACAAATCGTAGAAAACATGTTCAGAAATATGGAAATGAATATTTAGTTAGAGCTCTTCAAAACAAGTTCAATGACATTTATTTTATCTTGATCTAACTTTTAAGGAATTAGTACATTATACAAAAGTAAACATTCAAAAAGAATAATAAAATTTTATTTTTAAGTTAGTGAAATATATATTAATGTAGAAATTATATTAGCTTAGGAAATATAATATATACAAATTGGAGAGATGTAACACAACTAAAATAAAAATAATTTTGGAACTATGATAAAATTTATGAGGCAATTGCATTTCAAAATTATAAAGAGATCACTAATATAAAATCAGGTATGAATCAAATACCCACCAAAATATGTCCAAACTTTAGAAAAAAAATATTTTAAATTATAAAATTTAATATCTAATTTGGTAGTGCTCTTTTTTGTTGAGTAAAAAACTTTTGTTTTTCTTAATAAAATTCAAATTAATATTAGTGACAATTAACAAAGGAAGTTAGCATAAATAATAATAAATTATTATTTTAATTTAAAGTATATATAAATTAAAGATGTGATGAGACAAATTGAAGTAGCGTTATCTAACCAAATGAACTCCATGTTATTGTGATCCATGATTTTATTTAATGTAAAATAAAATAAATGATGTGACAAAAGTAAAATAATTCTTAGATAATAAGGAGATCAAGTATAAAATAATTGATTATTAAATAAGCAATGAATTAAAACTATTTGTAAACTATTCTTAACATTAGAAAGTATATATTTCAAAATATAAAAATAATTATTTAATTGAGCAAAACTTATAAGGGAATAGTCCAATGATATTAGTTTCAACTTAATATAATGTTATTTAGAATTTCCTTAAATTACCAAAGTATATAAGTATAAGGGATAACGAGTAATTATTTTACTATTAAGTAAATATATAATAAAGTTGAAATAAGTTAAATTGAAGACATTTCATATAACCAACTTTAAATATTATAGAGATCACATGATAGAAAAAGTCGAATTTCATACTAATAAAAAAAATAAAGCAAAACATTTAAACGAATAAGATAAATTTTATGAAAACATTGTATTATAAAATAAGAAAGATAAGTATAACATCTTTGTTTATTAAATAATGTACAAATAAAAAAACCTTATATAAAGGGTAAATAAAATATTTTAAAAATATTGAAATGAATTTTTAATAGATGGAGCTTTTCGGGATGAGTCCAACAGCATCTTTTTCATCAAGAGGTAACCTCCTTTGGAATTATCATGGATTTAGAAAATTAAATATGCATAAAAATAAGAAATTACTATTTTAATATTAAATAAATGTATTTTTCTAGTCCAAAAGCTTGTAAAACATAAAAAAAATTTCAGAAATAAATTATTTAAAATAATTAAAATTAATATTTAATTAAAACGAGAATGATAGGATGAGTCTAATAACATTTATTTCACCTTGATGATTTCTTGATTGGAATTACAAAGAACTAGTAAGCTTAATAAGTATAAATAATAATTTGTTATTATTTTAAAATAAAAAACATGTATGTTATAATTTAAATTAGAGAAATTGTAGAAATGTTATAAAACTTAAAGTGATATAAATGTCACAAAATTGAATATTTTGTCTTGAATAACAACAACGCCAAAGAATTACAAAAAATTTGAAGAAATAAGAAACAGTTATGGCCGAGTGTAACATCCTTAATCATCAAATTTGGCATAAAAATGTCTTTTAATGTAAGAAAAAAATCTAAAAATAAAATGAAAATTAAAAAAATAAGAAAATTAGAATATAATTAATTGTAACTCATCAAGACAAGTATAGCGGAGCTTGCTTCCTCAAAATCGAATATCATTTCAAATTATAACGAATAACTAAAGAAAAGGAATGTAAATAATAAAAAAATATTAGTTTATTGAAAAGAAAATAGATATTAAAGTTAAAATGGGATACATTGAGGTAATGTGAGAAAATCAATGAAAAAAATTATTATTTTATTATAAGTTAACAAAATGATGTAAGCATCATCTGAGTGTAGATTTTGGGTTACATAGCAATACAATAAATATAAAGCCAAATATTTGAACAAAAAGGTTAAATTATATATAAAAGTAGAATTCTAAAATGCTAAGTAAGTCAAGGGTTGCTTCTTCAAACAACAAATGAAGTGAACATCGAAATGTCTCGCTTTACATGACAAAACAATAAATTTTTTTTTTAAAAATAGAAATGAATATTTAATTGAATATAGCTAAAGCAAATGAGTCATACAATGCTTGTTTTATCTCAATCAAACTTGATTTTAGAATTAATGAATATTTTTATTTGAAAGTTTCATTCCAAGACATTGAGGATATTGAGTCTAATATTATTTATTTTGAAATTAGGTATAGATAAAATTATCTTTTAAGTAATATTAAAATCCTATAATAGGTTTTTAAAAATATTAAAATAAATATTTAATTGTATATAGCTCATTAAGATAAATACAATGATGTTTGTTGCATCTAAGTGAAGCATCACTTGGAATCACTCAAAATTATCAAATTAAATAAATAAAAATATTAACAAATTGTTATTCAAATTTTACATGAATTTATATTAAAGCTAAAATGAAAAAAATTGAAAAAATATAACAAAATAAATTAAAAATGAGGCAAAGGTCACACAAAAGGAAACTTAAGAATTACATTTAAACCAACCAAAATCAATGCAAACAATTTCAATAAAAAAGATAAACTGTTCTAGAAAGCTATTTTCAAGGAACCTAGGAGATAACTTAACATCTTTAAACATCAAATAAGACATGAATCAATTTTTTCTATAAAGTTGCCAAACTTTGAAAATTAAAAATATTTAAAAATATGTGAATGAATGTGTAGTTCAATAAACTTGTTGACATGACTATATTGACTTTAAATTAATCTTAATTAGATCATGTTTAGTATCATTGCAAATTATAAAAGAAATGAAGTGTAAGTAACCATTAAAACATATTTCAATATCATGTAAACATATGTTATAACTAAAATAAGGTAAATTAAATAATTGTAATCTAAGTAATTCAAAAAGTTGTAATGATCCCACAAAATGAGATTTATAGTTACATAGTAATATAACCAAATAAAAGCAAAACATTTTAAAAAATAAGATAATTATATGATAAAATTGCATTCCAAAACAAGGAAGAGATAGAGTGTAACCTCCATGACTATCAAGTTAAATAATAATCAAAACTCCTAAAAAAATTCCAAAATCCTATAAAACCAAAAATTTCGAAATTTATAGTTGAGTATTTAATTGGGAAGAGCTTGACGAGACAATTTTTACAAAGTTTCTTTTTTATTGATCAGGCCTTATTTTGTATATTGCAAATTAAAAAAAAATAATGAGGAATACTAATTTATTATTATTTTAATGTTAAATAAAGATACATTAAAGCTAAAAGTAGGTAAATATAATCATTGTAATAAAAACATCTAAACGATATAAATGTCAAAAGATTGAAAATCTTTAGTTATATGTAATAAACCTAAAGCAAAAGAATTGCAAAAGTAAGATAAAGTTTATGAGAAAGTTGCATTCCATGATACTAAGCTAATTAAGTTTAATGTACTTGAACATTAATTGAGCTACAATTCAAATATCTCATTAAGCATGCAAACACTTAGAATATAAAAATATCTAAAATTAAAAAGGAATATTTAAGTTGAAATAGCTCATGAAGATGAGTATAATAAATTTTATTTCTTCTTAGTTAAACATTATTTAGAATTAAAAAAATAAATTAAATAAATAATCATAAATATAAACAATTATTATTTTATTACTAAGTAAATGTATATTGTAGTTGTAATAGGATAAATTGAAGCAATGTAATCAAATGGAATCATAGCAAGGTAAAGATCACATAAAAAGAGATTAATCAACATTATTCAAAGCAAGGAAGAGGTCACACAAAAGGAGATTTAGAGTTACATTCTAAAAAACCAAAATAAAAGTAAAAAAAATTTGAAAAGGAAAAAATGTTTAACTTGATAGAGCTTGTATGCATAAAATCACATTTCTTCGATCTCAATTAGATGTCATTTGTTTTTTTCACAAAAAACTTATGTAAATAAGCATAAGCAATAATAAATTAAAATTTTATTACAAAGTTAATATATCTTAAAGATAAAATGAAATAATATTAAGTAATGTATTATAGCAAATATAATAAACAATTATGATTTTAATTAACTAAATCAAAGTGATGTAAATGTGACACATGTAAAGACTAAGAGTTACATAGTAACATAGCCAATGCAAATAAAATAATTCATATAAATGAAATAAATTCCTTTAAGAAGTTGCATTCTAAGGTACAAAAAATTTGAGCGTGACTTATATGTTCATCTAATCAAATATAATATTTGTTTCATCTTGATTAGACCTATGTTAGAACTACGATATATTATAAAAATAAATGAGAATAAATAATAAAAAAATTTCTTTTAACATAATGCAAATATATGTTAAAATTGAAACAAGATAAATTGGAAAACATAATTTAACAAAATCAAAGTGATGAAATGGTCACATAAGGAGATAATATCAATTTCATAGTAATATAAAAAAATAATGGAGAAAAATTATAAAACATGAGAGAAATGGTAAAAGAAAAGTTGCGTTCCAAAGTACTAAGGAGATTATATGTGGCAATCATAGTCATCAAATCTATTAAAAATTGAAAAAAACTAAATAATTTTTTATTGATCATGACTACTTAGGAGTTATTGGAAAAAAGGAAATTAAAATAAGGTTAAATAAATTTAATTTAATATTATTATTTAAATATTAAGAAAATATATATTAAACCAAAAATATAATAAATTAAGAAAAGTAACATAAGAAAATAATAGTGATGAAATGGCACTTAAGAGGACTTTTGGAGCAACATAGTGATAACAAAATCAAAGAAAAAAATTTGAATAAATAAGATAATTTTTAAGAAAAAGATGGATTCTGAGATAGTTAAATATTTCAAAATAATGAAATGAATATTTGCACAGTTAGGGTTATTCCCAATGAGACAAAGGATATATTTTTTATTTAGATAGAATATGGTTTGGAGTGACCAAGAATTGCAAAAAAAAAATTAAATAAATAATAAAAAAAATTTAATCTTGTATATAGTAAATAAATATTGATGCTGAAATGAGATAAACTATATCTTTGTAATATAACAAAATCAAAGCATTGAAAAGGTTAGAATGGACGAGATTAAGTGTTACAACATAACATAACCAATTGAAATGAAAAATATGAATAAATAAGATAACTATATTAAAAAGTTGAATTCCAAGGTACTAAAGAGATCATGTGCGGTGTCCATGATCATCAAATCTAGGAAGAATTAAAATGTCTTACAAACATTATAAAAGTAATAGAAAATAAAATGAGTAAATGTTTATATTAAAATATTTTATAAGATTGAGCCCAATGAGACAACTCAAACACATTTGTTTCATCTCAGTTGGACAACATCTGGAATTTTTATGAAATTGCAAAATAAATGAAAAATAAATAATAACAAATTAATTATTTACTAATAATTTAAAATATATTAAAGTTGAAATGATATAAATTGAAGTAAAGTACTTTATTAAATGAAATTGGTATAATGGTGATATGATAGGATATTTAGTGTTATAAAGTAATAAAACTAAATTAAAGTAAAAAAAGCAAAAAAAATAGTTAAATTATAATGGAAAAATGAATTTTAACATACTAAGGAGGTTGAGTAATTTATCCTTAATCAGCAAATTAGATATAATTTCAAATGCCTCATAAAGAATCTAAACAAAGAGAAAATAAAATATTTAAAAATATCAAAATAAATATTTAAATGAATAGAGCACATTGAGCCAAGTCTAATGACATTTCTTTTTTTCATCATAAACTTTTTTTTGTAGTAATTACAAAAGTAAAAATGTCCAAATAATAAAAGATTATTATTTTAATATTAAAATTCAAAAGTTATCAATTCAGGTAATATAGTATAACCAAATGAATTTGATTTAAATGTAACTTGAGAAGAGAATTTGGCTTAAATAGTAATATAACCAAATCAAACTAAAACCTTCCAAACATGGGATAAATTATATGAGAATGTTGAGTGACAAGATGTTATGGAAATCAAGCACAAAAACCTTTATCATGAATTTAGGTACAAGATAAAATACCATGTAAAACATGCCAAAGCAATATAAAATGAAATATTTAAGAAATATACATATGAGTGTTTAATTGGATAAAGCTTTTTTAAAATGAGCCTAATTATGTTTTTTTTTCTTGTGGGGCCTCATTTTGAATACTATGAATTACCAGAGTAAATAAACATAAATAATAACAAATTATTGTTTAAAAATAAGAAATATTTGTTTAAAAAAAATGAGATAAATCAAATAAAAGTAATGCAAAAAATAGATGAAAGGGTAGCATAAGAAGTGATTTATAATTACATAGTAATACAACAAAATAAAAAAAAACAATTACTAAATGAGATTAATTATGTCAAAAACTTTCACTACATGATACAAAATTGATTGTGTAACCTCGTCAATTGGTAAACCAAGCATGAATCAAATTTATCTTTAGAAATTCTAAATCCCTAGAAAAGAAAATATTTAGGAACATATAAATGAAAATTAGTTTCAACAAAGCTAATGTAGAAGAGTCGAATAACATCGTTTTATGTTGATTGAATCTTATTTGGAATTACTACAAATTAATGTAATAAATAAGCATAAAATATAATAAATTATTATGCTATAATTATGAAATTGTATGTTAAATGCAAAAAAATATAAATTGAAGCAATGTAATATAAAAATGTCTAAGTGGTATAACAGGATAAACAGTAAGAGAATAAGGATTTAGAAATAATATATCCAAATTAAAACAAAATATTTTATGAAGCAAGATATACTGTACTAAAACTTAAATTCTAAGATGCCAAATAGATTGTGTGTAAAATCCTTGATCGTCAAATCAAGTGTGTCAAAATTTATGAGGAAGCAAGTGGGAGAAATAAAAAAAATAGTTAGATATTTATTTGAATATTTAATTGCGCTGTGCTCATCGAGGCTAGTCCAATATTGCTTGCTTTCTCTCATTTGATGTAGTTTCTAATTATTGAATTTCAAAAAATTATTGGGCTAAGATAACAATAAGCTATCATCCCAGCATTACATATATATACATATACATATACATATATATATATATATATATATATATATATATATATATATATATATTTATCTATGTATGTATGTATGTATACATATTAATATTTGAGTGATTAATTTGAAATAACGAAATGTAACCAAATTAAAGTGGGGAAAGAGTTACATGATAGTATATTTAGAGTTTCATAGTAATATAAAAAAATCAAAACAAAATTAGAGAGATAAGATAAAAATTAAGGAAAAGTTTTAATCCAAGATATTAAATATGAGTTTGAAATCCTCAATTTTCAAAATTAAAATGTCTCATAAGTAATGAGGAAATCATAAAAAAAATAAAAGTTTATATTTAATATGGCAAAGCTCATTGAGATGAGTTTGATGATATTCATTTTGTTTAAGTCAGAACACATTTGGATTTCAATGAATAAAAAAATTAAGAAAGCACAAATAATAAAACATTATTATTTTAAAATTAAATAAATATATATTAAAAATTAAGTTACAAAAATTTTGCTAATTTTATACAATAAAATCGTAGTGGTTTAAATTTCATGTAATTGGATATTATGAAATACATTGTAATATATCCAAGTGAAAGAGAAATATTTGATAAAAAAGATAACCTTTATGAGGAGGTTGCATTTTTAAATAAATAGAACCACTATGGCTTCATCAATTGCAAATTTAGTGACATTCAAAATGACTAGTAAAGCATGCCACCATTCTTGGAAATAAAATATGTAAAAATTCCAAATTTAATGTTTAATTAGATAGAGGTCTTTGAGATATGTGTAAGAATGTTTGTTTTGCTTTAATTACACATGTTTTAGTATTACTATAAATAATCAAATAAAATAAGAATAAAAAGTGATTATTTTTTTAATATTATGTAGATATATTTTAATATTAAAATCATATAAATTGAAGAATTATAATTTGACGAATAGAAAGCGATGCGAGGGGCACATGTGAAGAGATCAAGAGTTACATAAAATTATAACTAAATTGAATTATGAAATTTGAAGAAATAAAATAAATTTTACTAGAAAGTTATGCTCCAAGACATTAAGAAGATTTGAAGTAACATCTTCGATCATCAAATGTTGTATGAATCAAATAATCTGGTAAAAAATGTGCAACCCTAACTAAAAGAAATAAAAAAATGTTTAATTTGTTTTTGGAAACAAATTTAGATGAGTCCATAGTCATTTCTTACATCTTGATTTAACCACATTTGGAATTGTTTCAAATTTCCAAAGTAAACAAGTAAAAATAAAAAAAAAACACTATTACTTTACAATTAGTGAATATATATTAAAATTTAAGTGAAAGAAATTGTAGTCATCAAATATCAAAAATGAAAGTGATGTAAGGTTTGCACTAGAGAAAAATAAGTGTTTTGTAGTGACATATTCAATTCAAAGAAAAAACTTTTAACAAATCAAAGAAATTGTATTGGAAGGCTATATTCCTTGATACTTAACGTTCTTAATTATAAAATGTTGTACAATTTCAAATGTTGCATGATGTACAAAAAATTATATAAATAGAAAATTTTAAAACATAGAAACGAATATTTAATTGCATTGAGCTCATCGCGTCGACTGAAATGAAATTTACTTTGTCACAATCCAACCATGTCTTCAAGTATGTGAATTGCAAAAGCAAAAGAGTTCAAATATTTTTTAATTTATTGTTTTAAAATGAAGTAAATATATATACATTAAAGATAAAATAAAATAAATAAAGGCATTATATTGTGACCAATTCAAAGTGATATAAAAGTCACTAGAGTGGAAATTTAGAGTTTCCTAGAAAATAAAAAAATAACACACCAAAAAAGTTGGAGAAATGAAATAAATTGATCAGAAAGTTGCATGCTATGATACAAAGGAGATTAAGTGCAACATCTTCGATAGTAAAAAAAATCAAAATTTAAAAATGCTCAACAAAAAGTGCTAAAATCATGGAAAATAAAATATTAAAAATAAAAAAGTGAATATTTAGAAGACTAGAGGTCATCAAGTGGAGTTTAATTACATTATTTCAAAGTTAATTAGTCCACATTTTTAATTATTATGAATTAATAACAAAATATGTATGAATAAAATAAATTAATATTTCAATACTAGGTATAAATATATTAATATTAAAATGAGATAAATTTTTAAAAAAATAATATACACAATTAAAAGAAATTTAAAATTCACATGAGAGGAGATTTGAAGTTACATAGATATGTAACAAAGCTAAAGTTTTGTTACAAACTAGGGATGAGATAAAGTGTAACATCCTCAAGCATCAAATTTAGTACGAATTAAAATATCTCAAAAAACCTGTTGTGGTCATACAAAATAAAATATTACAAAACTTCAAAAGGATTGTTTAATTGGAAGTAGCTCATCAAGACGAGTTCAACGATATTTGTTTTGTCTTGGTCAAAACAAGTTTTGAATTACTATGAATCACTAATGTAAAAAAGCATAAATAATAACACATATTTATTTTGTTATTAAGTTAATTTATATATTAAAGCCAACAATGTGAAAAATTGAAAAGTAATGAAAACATTATCAAGATGATGTAAAGGTCAGACCATTACAATTTAGAGTTATATTGTAATATATCAAAATCAAAGTGAAACTTTTAAGAAATGAGATAAATGGATGGGAAGCTTACATTACATAATACTTAGAAGGTGGAGTGTAAAATTCCAAATCATGAAATAAATTATGAATCAAAATTTCTTATAGAGCACGCCAGAATGATATAAATAAAAATATCTAAAAATATAATAGTAGATATTTAGTTTGATAGAGCTCATTAGGTTAAGTAAAATGATGTCTGTTTCATCTTGATTCTACTTAATTAAGAATTAATAAAAATTATTAAACAAGGTAACCATAAATAATAATACATTATTATTTTTAATATTAAAAAAATATATGATAAAGTAGAAATAAGGCAAATGGAAGGACCGTAACATCCCCAAATGAAAGTGATATAAGAATGACACCATAGTGGAATTTGTCTTACATAATAATATAAACAAGTTAGAGCAAAAATTTGAAGAAATTAAATAACTTGTGCGGTAGAGTCGCATTGCAAGGTACTAAGGACTTCAAGCACAATGCCTTCAAATGTCAAATAAGGTACAAATCGATAGGCCCAAAAAGTTCTTTAGAAAACATACAAAGTAAAATATTTAAAACTATATAAAATAATATTTAAATGGGGAGAGTTCTTCTTGTCAAGTCCACCAATTTGTACTTCATCTCTATTTAACCCAATTAGAATTACTACGATTTGAGGAAATTAAAAAAGAATATTTATTTAAAATTAAGTTAATTTATAATAATGTTTGAATGTGATTACTTGAAGTAATTTAAAATTCCTAAATCAAAAAAGAGGTAAGAGGTAAAATTAAGACTTGAAGAAGAATTTAACTAAATAAAAGAAAAAAATTAATGAAATAAGATAAAAAATAAAAGAAAGTTTTATTTCAAAATATAAAGGAGCTTTAACATTACTTCTTTGATTATTAGATTTTTCTTGATTGGAAAAGTATTATAACGTTTTCGAAAAATCTTAAAAAATGTTTTAAATTATTGAAATGAATATTTAATTTATTAGATGTCATAGAGATAACTTCGACGATGTCTTTTTCGTCCTAATTAGGTATTTTTTTGAATTACTACCAAATAATAAAGTAAATATATCTAAATATTAATAAATTAATATTTTGATATTAAATATGCTTTTATCAAAGGTTATAGTGGGAAATTGAATCATTTTAATCTAACCAAATCAATGCCATGTGAAACTTACATGAGAGGAGATTTAGAATTACACTATAATATAAATAAATGAAAATGATAATTTTGAACAATGAATACAAATTGTATAGGAATGCCTAATTTCAAGGCACAAAGGGAAACGATTACAAAATTGTCAATTGTTAAACTAGGTTCAAATCAAGTTGTGTCATAAAATAATAAAAAACCTAGAAATAAAACAATTAAAAAAATATAACAAAAAATTTTTTTATTTGATAGAGTTCATTGAGATGAGTCTATTGATTTTTATTTCTTGTACACAAGATCCCACTTTTAATTAAAATGAATTACTAAGAAATAAACCTAAATAATAATAACTTGTTATTTAAAATTCAAGCACATACATATTTAAGCTAAAATGTTGTAAATTGAAACAATACAACATAAGCAAATGAAAGTGATTTAAAGGATACTAGAGAGAATATTTAGAGTTAAATAGTGGTAAAAGAAAATAAAAGAAAAGAATATATTCATTGTATAGGAAACTTGCATTCGGAGATATTAAGGAGGCAATATAATATATTAAATCATCAAATGAAGCATAAATAAAAATTCCTCACAAAATGGGGTAAAATAAAAGAACACAATTTCTTTTAAAATAAATATTTAATTTGATAGAAATTGTTGAGATTATTCCAATAACAAATGTTTCAAATCTATCTAAGCATGTTTGGAATTATTGCTAATTACGAAAATAAATTAACATAAATAATATTACTTTATAATTTTTAATAATAAGTAAATATAGTTTAAAGATGAAACGAGGCAAATTATTGCAATGTTATATAATCAAACTAATGTGACATAAAAGTCACTGAAGAGGAGAATGAATGTTTTTTAGTAGTATAACCAAATTAAAGTAAAAAGTTAAATAAAAGGGGTTAAATTTTGTTGGAAGTCACATTCTAAGAAACTAAAGAAATCAAGTGTAGTAAGACAACTAAAATATTGAATAATAAGATATTTAAAAATGTAGAACTTTATATTAGATTCCATAGATTTCGTCACGATCAATCAAGCAATGTGAGTTTTTTCTAGATAAAACCTCTTTTAGAGAACTAAAAATCACCAAAATAAATAAGAACAATCAATAAATTATTTTTCTTTTAATAGAAATTACATATATACTATAGTTAGAATGAGATAAATATAAATAATGTATTTTAACCAATGTAAGTCAATTTAAAGAAAATGCAATGTGAGATTTATAATTGCAAAGCATTATATGAATTCAAATCAAACAGTTTAAGAAATTGAAATAAATAATCAACTATCAAGTTAAATGACCATAAATAATGATAAAATATTATTTAAATTTTAATTTGATATATTAAATTTAAAAAATTAGATTAATTGAAGCAATGTAATATAATAAAACAAAAGTGATTTATAAGTTAAAGGAAAGGGGCTTTAAAAATATGTTGCATTTATTTAGTTATATGATGTTGCTTCAATTTCTCCTATTCAACATTAATACTTATTTTCTATTGTTAAAACAATAGTTTTTTTGTAGTTATGGTTATTTACTTTCTTAATTTGTTGTTATTCAAAATAAAGTCTAATTGAGACAATAAAAAAAGTTTTTTTTCATGATGAGCTAGATATTTAAATTTTTACAATATTTGATGGTCAGGGCTATTATAATTGATCATTAAAAATCTTGGAATACAACATTTTGGTGTAATTTATCTTATTTCTTGAAAATGTTTGCTTTGATTTGGTTATATCCCTAATGCCATTAGGGTTTTCTTGATGAGGTATACCCAATTAAATATTATTTTTATCTCATTTTAGTATTTTATTTTAATGGAAGTTAGTGCAATTTATGATTGATTTGAATTTGTAGATGCGTTGATGATCGATGAAGTTACAGTCGACAATTTTACTATCTTGCATTGTAACTTTCCTATATAATTTATCACATTCCTCCAAAAATTTAATCTTGAAATTATTAAATAACTATGAGCTCTAAATATTCTCTCATGTCACCTCTGCACTAGATTTATTTAATTACATTATATTCCTTAAATTTATCTCATTTCAAATTTAATTAATATTTAATTAATATTAAAAATAATGTATTTCTATTATTCACTTTAATATATATATATACTTAAATCTAAAAATAAGAGAAATTATAATAATGTAATCCAACAAAAGAAAAATAAGCTAAAATTATGTGAAAAGCATAACAAAATGAAAATTTTAATTGTATAAGAAGTAAATATTTAAGTGGATAAAGGACATTGAAATAGTACAATGATGTTTTTTTTCATCTTGGCATACATTTCTTTTAAATTACAAAAAAAATAAGAATAAACAATATAAAATATTATTTTAACATTATGTAGACACATATTGAAACTGAAATAAGGTAAATTTAAGCAATGTATTAAAACAAAATCAAAGACATGTAAGCATCACATGATATGAAAATGAGATATATTGTATAAGAAAATTTGTATCTAACATATTATGAAGGCTGATTGTTAGATCCATGATCTTTAAATCAAGTACAAATCAAAATATATTTTAAGGCATGTTCGAACCCTAGAAAATAAAATATCTAAAAATACATAAACTATTATTTAATTTGGTAGGGCCCATTAAGATAAGTCCAAAAACTTTTGTTACTTCTCAATTAAACCTCATTTTAAATTATTACAAATTTTAAAATTAAATAGGATTAAATAATAATAGTTTACAATTTAAATACTAAGTAAAAATATGTCAAAGTTGAAATGCATTTATTAAAGTAATGTAATATAAATAAATCAATGCGATGTAAAAATTGTACAAGAGGAGACATAAAGTTACACTTTAAGACAACCATTTTAAAGTGAATGGTTTAAATGATAAGATAGGCTATACGAGAAAGTTGGATTCCATTTTTGTTGGAATATCAGTTAAATAATCCTTGATCATCAAATTCTATATGAATAAAAATATCACATATATCATCCATAATCACTAGATAATAAAACATATTTAAAATATAAAAAAGGTTGTTTAATTAGATATTATTCATAAAGATTACTCCAACGATGCTTATTTCATCTAAACATAACCTCATTCAAAATTACTATTAACTGTCAAAGTGGATAAGAATAAATATCAATAAATTATTAATATAATATTAGGTAATTATCTAATAAGCCTCATATGATAAAAATAAAAATAATTTAATACAACAAAATAAAAGTAATGTAAATTTTCCATGGTAATAGATTTAGAGTTACCTAATAATATAATAAAATCAAAGATAAAAGTTTGAGAAAATGAGATAAATTATATGGAAAAGGTTTCTTTAAAGATACAAAAATGATCAAGTGGAAAATCCTTGATCTTCAAATTAGGCACAAATCTAAACATCTTGCAAATCATGTCAAAACCATTGAAAACAAAACATTTAACTATGATATTTATTATGTCAATCTAACGTCATTTTGAATTACTACAAATTATCCAAATAAATGAGGATAGATAATAAAAAAAATATTTTTATTATTATGTAAATACTTATTAAGGGCAAAATAAGATAAATTTATGTTATGTCATTTAATGAATTGTTGAATATGAGACAAATTGTAAGCAAAAGCTCAATTTGCAATATTCTAAGTTGATTGAATTTAACATTTGTAGTTTTCAAGTGAGGTACAAATTAAAAAATCTCACAAAAAATGCCAAGCTTTTAAAAAAAAAAATTTTCAAAAATATGTAACAATTAATCTTTTTTTGATAGAGCTTAACAAGAGAATTCTACGAATTTTTGTTTACTCATGATTGAACAAAATTTTTAATTACAAAGATTACCAAAATAAATAAGTATAAATGATAATATTAAGTTATTATTTTAATATAAAATAAATATTAATTAAGTATAAATTAAAATAAATTGATGCAACATAATATAAGAAAATAAAAGTGATCTGACAAAGGTCTTCTGCAAGGAAACTTTTAAGGAAATTAGATTAATTATATGGTAAATTCATATTTCGAAGTAATGAAGAGATAACATATAACATCCTTAATTATCAAATTTTGTGTGATCTAAAATGCCTCATATATTGTGGAAACAAGTTAGAAAATAAAATCTTTAAATTAAATTTTTAATGAGATAGAGGTCATCAAGATGTGTCTAATGGTGGATGCTTTGTATCTATCATAACTCATTTAGATTTACCATGAATTATAAACATAAATAAGCATAAATAATATTAAGTTATTATTTTAATTTTAAGTAAAAATATTTTAAAGTTAAGCAAAATTAATGTGATGTCATATTCATTAAAGAGTAGACTTAAAGTTTTCTAGGAATGTAACCAAATCAAAGCAAACAATTTTGGAAAATGAGATATATTGTGTGGGAAAGTAAGATTACAAGGTACTAAGGTGATTGAGTACAACATCCCCTACTCATCAAAGGACTAACAAATCAAAACAACTATTAAGGCATTTCTATGGCACTTTAAAAAATGTAGAATTTTACATTTTATTAGATAAAGCTTGTTTAGATGAGTTAAGTGCTTTTATTTCATCTCATTTAAACCTATTTCGGAAATATTGTGAATCACAAAAATAAAAATGAATAAGTAATTAAAAATAGTTATTATAATAATAATTAAATATATAACATTTTTCAAATGAGATAAATTGAAGATATGTAACACAACCGAAGTGAAGCAATGTCAAGGTCGTGTGATAGGAGATTTACAATTACAAATAATTGTACTAAATAAATTGGAAACATTTTAGAAAAGAAATAGAAAATGAACTATAAGGTTAAATATTAAGTGTATATATTAATTATGAGATTAATTGAAGTAATATCATATAACTAAATAAAAATATAAAGGTCACATGGTATTATAGTTAGAATAACATTGCTTTTACTTTGTTGTATTATGTTGCTTTAATTTATCTCAATTCAAGTTTAATTATTTTTTTCTTATAATTAAAATAGTAACATTTTTTATTGGTGGTTATTTTTTTGACAAATCATAATTATTCCAAAAAAGATTATTCAATGACAAAACACTATCAAATTGGTCCAAACAAAGCGCTATGTAGTTAAATGTTCTATTTTCAAATTTAAAATTTATATTTTAGAGTTTTGTTATGGTTTACAAACTATTCAATATGAACTTGATTTGATTAATGAAAATGTTATGCCCGATTTTGTTAAATCTTTGAATGCAACATTTTTTTCACAAATTAACTCTTTTCTTGAAACACTTTTTTTTCATTTGGTTATATTATTTTGAAACACTAATTCTTGTCCTATGTGGCATTTTAATTTTTTTGATTTGATTATATTACATTTCATTAGTTTATGTCTTTTTCGCTTTAATATGTACTTAATATTAAAATATTCTCTTTATTTAATTTTTTAACTAACAAAATTTTAATTAGCATTTAACAGAGATGTAACAATAGTCATTAGAGTTTCCCCAACTTTCATTACACAATTAAATATTATTTCTTTTCATTGTTTTTAAAACATTTGTTTCTAATCTTTTAGCATATTTAATGATTTGTTTTGAATTGTACGTCATTTAATGATCGATGATGTTTTACTCAATAATCTTAGTATCATGGAATAAAACTTTCTTATAAAATTTTCTTATTTTTTCATATTTTTAACTTTATTTAGTTGAATTATTATGAAATTCTAAGACTCCTTAAATGTTGCCATTACATCTAATTGATTTCGTTACATCACAATGCTTTAATTTATCTCATTTAAACTTTAACATATATTCACTTAATATTAAAATAGTATATTATTATTATTTATAATTTTGTATATTTACTTAAACATAAAAATGAGAAATGTAGAAGGAATACAATATAACTAAATAAAAGTGATGTAAAGTTTCTATTGATCAATGCTAATAACAACTACTAACCCCAAAAGTAAAAATAAGCACAAATAAAAAATATATTATTTTAATATGAAGTAAAATATAATTTATAGTTGAAATGAGATGAATTAACCATTGGTAATTTCTCCAACACATAAGATATGTAAAGGTTATTTAAGAAGATATTTAGAGTAACATTTCAACATAACAAAATAATGGTTAAAAGTTTTCATAAAAGGGAAAAATTTATGCCATAAAGTTTTATTCTAACATACCAAGGAGACGGTTTGTAACATTTTTTTATTCTAAAATGATGTACAAACTAGCTTATCTACTAAAACATGACAAAACATAGAAAATAAAATTTTCAAATATATTGGAATGAAAATATAATTTTGTATGGTTTTTTGAAATGAGTCTAACGTTATTTACTTTTCCTTCATAAGGGCTTGTTTTAAATTACTACAAATTAGAGGAGTAATTAGGTATAAATATTAATAAACTTTTATTTTGATATTACGAAAATATATATTAAACCTAAAAATATTTTAACTAAAAAATAGTAGTATACCAAAATAAAAGAAATTTACCCATAAGAGAAGGCTCCAGTTGGATAGTTATATTGCAAAATTAAAGAAATAAATTCGAATAAAAGAGTTATATTTTTTCTAAAATCAAATCAAATCATGTATAAATTAAAAGGCCTCTTAAAGCATGTCAAAACATTCAAAATAAAATATCTGAAAATTTAAAATTAATGCTTTTTTTAGATAGAGTTGAGTTTATTGACTTAGTTTAATCTCTTTTACAACTTTTTTGAAATACTTTGTTTTACCACTATAAATGAACATAAATACTAAGGATCTGTTAATATTTAGTAAATCTATATAACAAAGTTTAAATGAGAAAAATTGAAGTAAAATGATACAACTAAACCAAAGCAATCTAAAGTTCACTTAAGTGTGTTTAGAGTTGCAAAGTAATGTAAATAATTCAAAGCCAAAAATTTAAAACATTTTGTGAAATTACGAGAAATTTCAATTTTAAGATGTTAAGTAGATTGTGTGTAAAATCATCTGTTATCAAATCATGCCTAAATAAAAATGCCACCTAAAGTTTATCAAAACCGTATGAAAAAAAAAATTAAAATTAGAAATATAAATCAATAATTGGATAGTGGAGATGACTCCAACAACATTTATTTCACTCGATTAGACCTCGGTTGGAATTACTATGACCTACAAAATTAGATAAACATAAATAATTATAAATTGTTATTTCATATTATACAAAAATATAATGAAGATGATATGAGATATATTAAAGTAATATACTATACCCAAATTGGATTGATGAAAATGTCACATGAGTAGACAACTAGGGTTTACTAGAAATATACCTGAATCTTAAACATTTTGATAAATAAGAATAATTATAGTTGAATGTTGTATTATAAGGTACTAAGGTGATCAAGTATAACATCCCCAACCATGAAATCACATAAGAATTAAAATACTAAGTGAACTATGCTAAAACTATATAGAAGAAATACATTAAAGAAATATAATTTAATGTAATTAAAGTGGTGTAAACATTACATGAAGTTAAATATAGAGTTATACAATAACCTAATAAAATTAAAGCAAAAAGTTTAAAAAATGTTATAAAATATATAACAAAGTTGCATTCCAAGATACTATGTTGACCAAGTTTTACATCTATTATCTTTTAATGACATATGAAGAAAAAGTTCCCATAAATTATTAAAAAAAATTAAGTAAATAATATTTAAATAAACTTAAAAAAAATTAATAATAAATTTTATAAAGCTCAGTAAGTTGAGTGTAATGACATTTGTTTTATCTCCAACAAACATAATTCATAATTACTTTGAATTATGAAATTAAAGAAGCACAAAATAAATAATAAATTATTAATTTAATATTTACTAAAAATTTTTAAAGTTGAAATAACATTTATTGAAGAAATATAATACAAACAAATCAAAGAAATTTTAAGTTCATATGAGAGGTCACTTACATTTATATAGTAATATATCCAAATGAAAGTGACAAATTTGAATAAATAGGATACATTATGTAGAAAAGTTTTATTCTAAGAGACTAAGGAAATTTAGTATAAAATTATTCACCATAAAATTAGTTATAAATTAAAATGTACCACAAAGCTTGTCATTCCCCTAAAAACTAAATCACTTAAGAACAAAAAAGTTAATTAAATGTATATAGCTAATTGAAGTGTAATAACATTTGAGTAATTTTAATCAAACCTCATTTGGAATTATTCCTAAAATAAATAAGCATAATTGATAAAAAAATATCATAATTTTAACTAAACATATATTTAAATTAAAATGAGATAAATTATGATAATATAATATAGCTAAATGAAAGCAATCTAAAGGATACTCAAGAAGATAATTAAAGTTGTATATGAATCTAACAAAGTTAAAGATAAACATTTTAACCAAAGAGATAAACTGTCTGAGAATATTGTATTTAAAAATATTAAAGAGATAGAATGTAACATCCCAAATTACCTAATTAGTTACCAAATAAATGATCTCATAAAACTTTTTAAAATAAAAAAAATGTAAATGATTTTAAGTTTTAAAGATTAAATATTTAATTGAATATGCTCCTTGAGGCAACTCCAATGTTGTTTTATCCCTCCGTTCAGCTTCTTTTGAAAAACTATGGATTGATAAATGAAATAATTATAAATAAGAATGAATTAATGTTTTAATTTTAAGCAAAAATATGTTAAAGCTAAAATTACAAGAATTGGCACATTATTATATAAGCAAACAAAAGTAATGTAATGGTCATGTTAAAAGACAATTAGAGTTTTATTGCAATATAACCAAATCAGAGTGAAAAGTTTGACAAACTAAGATAAATTAAATAGCAAATTTGGATTGAACTAATCTAAGAAGATTGATTATAATAGATTTGATTATCAAATCAAATAAAAATTAAAATATCTCATAAACTAAACCAGTATCATTGAAAATAGATAATTATAAAAAGTAGTAATGAATATTTAATTTGGTGGACATCATGAAGGTGACCTAAACAACATTTTTTCTCTATTTTGACCTCGTTTCAAGCAATTTTGAATTGTCATATTAACTTAGTACAAATAATAGTGAATTATTATTTTAATATTTAAAAAATAATATTAAAAAATAAATAATATATATTAAAAAATCATAGTATAATTAAATAAATGTGATATAAATGTTTACAAGTGGAGTGTTTAATTACAATCCAATATAACAAATCAAAGTGAAAGTATTTAAGAAAAGAAACAAATTGTATTAGAAAGTCACATAACAAGACCATAGAGAGATCTAGTGTGACAACCTAAACTATTATATCAAATACAAGTCTGAATATCTAAAAATTAATGCCAAAATCTTAGAAAATAAAACATTAAAAAATATAACAATGATTAATTAATTAGATAAAGCTCTTTAAAATGACTCGAATGACATTTGTTTCATCTTGATTGGACAACATTTGAAATTTCTTTCAATTAACAAAGTCAAAATAAATATTAATATATTGTAATTTTATTATTCAGTAAATATATATGAATCATGAAATACAAAAAATTGAAGTAAAGTAAGAAAAAAATTAAAGCAATGGAATCGTCTCTCGTAATGAGAATTAGAGTTTCTTAAGAATAACCCAATAAAGTCATAACATTTTAAAAAATGACAAATTAAAATGGAAAATTTAATACAATAAAATAAGATGATCAATAGTAACTTTATTAATCATTGAACAAGGTATAAATAAAAATATTTACTAACATATGTAAAAATTCTATAAAATATAATATTTAAAAATAGAAAAATTATTATTTAATAGCATAGAGCACAAAGAGATTGGACAAATAATGTTTATTTCATCTTTATTAAATCTCAATTAAAAAAACAACAAATTAACAAAGCAATAGGGCATAAATAATAGCATATTATTATTTTCTCCTAAAGCAAATATATATTAAAATAAAAATAATGCAAATTGGATGAATTTTGATGTATACAAATAAATGTACACAAATGTTTTATTAGAAGAACTTTATTGTTAATAATTTAAAATAGTTAACACAAAATATTTGCAAAATGAGATAGCACTATCTTGGAACAAGCCAAAGCCTTCTTCAAATAAAACAATTAACAAAATGAAGTCAAATACTAGTTTTAGAAAGATCATTGAGAAGAGCCCAACGATCATTTATTCCCCTCCATTAGACCTTATTTGGAATTTCTTTAATTTACAAAAGTAAATTAGTATAAACAAAAACTCAAGATTATTTTCATGTTAACTAAAATATATTAAAGTTTAAATAAGATAAATTGATGCAATGTACTAGTCAAATTATAAGTTTATAATAGTTTTATAGTAACAAAATTTAAGAAATGATATAATTTGAATTGAACATTTATTTTGAAGACATAAAAGAGATATGCACAACATACTAGATTATTTTTCACTATGAGAAAAAATTTCATCTAAATCATGCCAAAACCTTGGCAAATAAAAAAATTTAAAATAAGATAAAAAAGAACAATGTATTTAATTTAATTAGCTTTTGTTATATTATATTACTTTAATTTGGCTATATTATAGTACTTTATTTTTCTTGCTTTTAGCTTTGATATATATATATATATATATATATATATATATATAATATATATATATATATATTTACTTAATAATAATATACTAATTTATTATGATTTTTTACTTTTTAAATTGATAATTTATAGCTACTCTGGATGAAGACTTTTCATATCAAACCAAGCATTGTTTGACTCATCTTGACGAGTTTTGTACAAATAGATTTTTCTTTTTATATATTTTCAAATATTTAATTCTTTTGATTTTTTTAATTCTTCATTAGAAAATTTTATTCATACTTAATTTGACGATTAGTGATGTTAAACTCCATCCTTTTAGTATCTTGGAGTGTAACTTTTAAGTACAATGTTTCTTATTTTTTAAAATATTTAATTTTAATTATATTATTTTAATTTTAAACAAAAATTCTCCTCTTATCTAACATCTATATCTCATTTATTTTATTACATTATTTTTCTCAATTTAGTGCTTTATCATGTTTGTTGGGACAATTGATTAATTGTTGATTACATGGTAAGAAATGTTATAGTCCATTACCTTAGTAACTTTCCAATATAATTTATCTAATTTCTTTTAGTTTGCTTTTTTTGATTTGGTTATATTACTATGATACTCTAATTCTCTATAAATATAAACTTAACATGGATTTGGTCACTTCAAATTAAATTAATCACACTTTTCTCTTCCAAAATTTCAAATTAAATTACTCACACTTTTCTCTTCTAAGATTTGTTAATTATTTAGTTGTTACTAAAAAATAATTTAATATTAATTAACTTATTTAATTTTTTAATTCATAGTTATTTAAAGCTAGATCTGATCAAGACAAAAGAAATATCATTGAACTCATCATAACTACCTCTATCAATTGAAATTATCAATCCAATAATTTGAAATATTTTTCTTAAGATTTTTGCATGCTTTATGAAGTACATTGATTTCTACCTCATTTCATTATCAAAAATGTGACTCCATATCTTTTTAGCACAATTAATTAGCACTTTACTATAAATTTTAACTTATTTCATTAATATTTTTTGTTTGGTTTTGTTTATATTATATTGCTTCTATCTATCTAATTTCAACTTTTATATTTTGTAGTACTCCAAACACTGTCTGATTAAGATTAAAGTATTGTCATTAGACTCTTCACAACGAGTTATATCAAAAAAAATATTTATTTTTATATCTTTAAATATTTTATTACCAAACTTTTAGCATAATTTTTATGACTTTTTATTTCAGAACTGATTTGGTGATCAAGGATACTGTACTCTTCTTTCTTAGCATCTTGAAATGTAACTTTTTTGCATAATTTAATACATTTCTTCAAAATTTTAGCTTTCATTTGGCTACATTTCTATGTAAGTCTAAATCTCCTCTTGTGTGACATTTACATGACTTTGTTTTTGTTTTATTATATTATTTAATTTATATATTTTAGCTTTAGTGGATATTGGCTAAATAGTTAAAATTTATGTTATTACTTTTTTTCTTATTTAATTTGGCAATACCCACAAATTACAAATATTTTTGTAATTGAGTCAAAACAAATGTTATTAGACTCGTCTTAATGAAATAAATGCAATGAAATAATATTTTTCTATTTTTATTTATTTTACTTTCTTTCGTTTTGGCTGATAATATGATAAATTTTGATTTGTAAAAAATTTCACATTAAACAATTCTACATTCTATCAACTTAGAATCTTTGAATTAAATTTTTTTGTATAATTTATTTCCTTTTTTCAAATTTTAGCTATAATTTTTTTCTATTAATATGAACTCTAAATCTCTTTTTTATGTCATATTTTTTTGAAAATTTTTAGAATAGTTTAGTGTGATTTATGCAACATTCAATTCATACTTGATTATATGACAAAGAAAGATATACTTCATCTCCTCATGTTCTTTGAATACAATTTTCCCATATTATTTAACACAATCTATAAATTCTTTTTACTATGACTACGTTATCTTACTGTGAAACGCAAATTCTTTGGGCATGTCACCTCAACATCACTTTGATTAGTTTTTATTGCATTGTTTTCATTCATCTCATTCTCAGTATATTTTATATTTACTTAATATTGATAGAAAAATTAATTATTATTTTTGGCTTATTTAATTTTTTATTTTGCAACATTTTGAAGTAGATCTAATAAGACAAATTAAAGGTTCTAGGACTAGTTCTGATGCACTCTAAAAGTTTAAATATTCATTTTCTTAAAAACATTTTTCTAAGTTTGTGTTATGATTTTTGAGATATTTTCGTTCGTACATGTTTTGAAGATTAAGAATGTTGCTCTCTACGACCTTAGCATCCTAGAATGTAACTTTTTTTTTAACAATTAAATTCATTTTGTAAACTTTATCTGATTTAAAATGGGATATATATACACAAATATAATTAATATTTATTTAATAATTTATTATTACTTATATTTATTAATAATTCATAGTATTTTCAAAGATGGTTAAATAGAGAGGACAAGAACTTCATCTCAATCATCTTAACAAACAATGTCAAATTAAATATCTATTTTTTATTATTTTATTTCTATTTTTTTCACATTATTTATGAGACATTTTGAATCTTAACTAATTTGTTGCATTAGGATATTATACTCTATCTCCATACTATATTGGAATGAAACTACCAAAAGCAATATATCTCATTTTTTAAAGGTTTTTTCATTTATTTAATTATACTTATATGCAATTAAAAATCTTGTCTCATGGCATATTTATATCAACTAGATTTATTTATATTATATTAAAATGATTTATCAACTTTATCTTTAATATATATTCACATAATATGAAAATAAGAATTTGTTAAAATTTGTTCTTATTTTTTCTTATTTACTATAATTTTCAACATGGTTTGATTAAGACAAAACAAATGTTATTGGACTAATCTCAATAACCTCTATCAAATGGATATTCATTTTTTATATTTTTTTAGCATTCTATTTTCTAATACTTTTAATGTTTTTATTTTCTAAGATTTTTTTCATTATACTTTTTTTAACATTCAAGTCTCATGGAATGAAAATTTCTCATATCATTTATTTATTTTTTGGTAACTTTTTCACTTTTATAAACTTCTACTATTTCATAAGTATAATTATCCACTTTAGTTCCTATTACATTGCCTTACTTTGGTTATTCCACATTAACATAATATTAAAATAATAATTTATTTATTTAGTATGCTAATTATATTTGTTAATTAGAAATAATTCTAAATGTGATACATTCCAAATGAAACAGACAACAATGCAATCAACTAAACGACCTCTATCCCATAAAATAATAATTTCTATATTTTTTAAATATTTCAATTTCAAGGATTTTTAATTTTTTTTATTTTTTTAAAATATTTTCTACCATTAAATATACAAAATTGTACCTAAATATATGATCAAGGATGCTACACTTGCACTCTTAATTTCATCCCAATTTTAAGCTAAGATTTGGTTATGTAAATTTGAAACTCAAATTCACTTGTGGTGCCATCTTTTATAGTTTTATTTGGATGTAACACCCGACAAGTCTAATTATCCTATCGTGTGAACCTCAAATTGCTATGATCTTGCTTTATCACATTGCTTTAACAAATTTAATAAATTATTCAATATTTTTTTATATAGTAGTACGACATTAATTTATTTTCATTTAAGTACTTCTTTACTTTAGTAATTCATAGTAATTCGAAAATAGTTTGATCACATGAAAGTAACATTAAGGCCCTAACTGAACAAGCTCCATCTAATCAAATATCTATTTTTATATTTTTAAATATTTGACATTTCAAAATTTGGCATACTTTACAAGAAATTTAAATTAGTAATATATTTTGCAATCAAGGGTGTGACACTATCAACATAATTTGTTTGAAAACAAATTTCCCGCACATATTACCAAATTTCTTCAAATTAATTTTGTTTTATTTTGTTGTATCACTACATAAATCTAGGTAATGTCTCGTATGATCTTCACATAACATTTAATTTGTTTTATTAGATTCCCTTAATTTATCTTATTTTAGCTTTAATATATATATATTTACATTACATTAAAATAAAAACTTATTATTATTTAACTTTATTTACTTTGTTAATTTGTAGTAATTCTAAATATGGACAAACCAAGTCGAAACAAATGTTGTTCAATTCATCTCTTTGAAAACCTTTCCAAATACAGAATCATTTTGACAGTGTTAAATGTTCTCTTTTTTAGAGTTTTCATATTCTTTATGAAATATTTTTATTATTTACTTGTTTAAAAATTAATGATGTTACAGTCAATCTCCAAAGTATCTTGGAATGTGACTTTCTTGCAAAATTTATCTTATTTCAATAAATGTTTGTATGCTTAGAAGCCTTTCTATAACTTTCAATTGAAACCTTTGTGTCTCTTTCAATGGATTATATTTTATTACTTTAATTTATGTTATTTTAGCTTTAATATATATTTACATAACATTAAAAAAACTTATTTTTATATATTCTTATATATTTTACTATTTAGAGAAATTTTTAATGAGGATGAATCAAGATGTAACAAATGTCATTAGACTCATTTGGACATTCCCTCTCCATTTAAATAATCATTCTTATATTGTTAATTATATATTTAATATAGTTTTGGCATTTTTTATTAGATATTTAAAATTGTACTTAATTAGATGATCTCAAATGTTAAATTACATCATCTTATTACCCTGAAATTCAATTTTAAAATAAACTTATCTAGTTCCTAAGCGTATTTCACTTAAAATTTTTTTGTCGTTGCGAAACCGTATTCTTGTATCTTGTGACATACACATCGCTTTAATTTTTTTATAGCAAATTTCTTTAATTTTTCACATTTTAGCTATTGTATTTATTTATTTAATAATAAAATAACAATTTATTGTTATTGAAACATTTTTATTATAGAAATTTATATTTATTTCAAAAAAGGTTTAATCAATATAAAAAAAATTGAGGGGCTTATTTTAAAGAGTCATGTCATATAAAATATTTTTTTTTCACTTTTTATAAATGTTTTTATGATTTTGGCACATTTATTATGCATTTCAATTTATCATGAGTTGGCTATCGGCAATGTCATGCTTGATCTACTAAATATCTTAGAATATAATTTCCCCGACAATTTGTTTACTGTTATTAAATTTTCTTCTTTCATTTAGTTAAATTAATATATAGCTCTAAATCACGTGCTATGTGATGTTTATATCATTTATATTTAGTTATGTTTCATTTCTTCAATTCATCATGTTTCAAGATAATATATTTTTACTTTCCAATTAAATTATATTTTACTTTTATTTATTCCTATTTAGCTTATTAATTCATAGAAAGTCTAAACGAGGTCCAATCGTGGAGAATATTCTCAAAAGAAAGTTTTTCTTTTTGACACTAACTTGCTTAGCCGACAGACTTTCAAGGATTACTTTCTTTGCCCCTCGTTTGGGAACAAATATTAATCAAATCAACTCAATGAGCTATAAGTAATTAAATATTCATTTTTTCAATTTTTAAATATTTTATTTTTGTACAAGATTTATAAAAATAAGGCTCCTATTTGATTCGATAATCAAGAATGTCACACTCGTTTCTTTAAGTACCTTAGAATGTAACCTTCTCGTATAATTAATCTTATTACATCAAATATTTTATTTGATAGCATTACTATGATTCCCTTATTCTACTATCATGTGAACTATATATATATCACATTGATTGGGTTATTTTATATTATTTTAATTTATTTCGTTTTAAAAGCAATATATATGCACTTTTAAATAACATTTTTTCATAATTTAGGTTAGTAAAGTTGGCATTCAAAAGAAATATAAAATAGAACAAAAATAAATGTTGTTAAACTCTTCTTGATGAGCTCAACAATAACTTCAATTTTTTTCAAATATTTTTTACAATGTTTTTTCAATTCTTTCGATACATTTTAGTTCATATAAAATTATATGTTTAAGGATGTTATACTCGTTCTCCATTGTATTGCAGAATAGAACTTTCTCTTTCAATTATCTAATTTTGCCAAATTATTCATTTTCATTTGTTTGTATTAGTATGAAACAATATTTCTTCTCTCTTGTCAACATCACTTTGATTTTTTGTATTAAAATTCTTATGTTGACCTTGTCCAATATTTTTTGTATTCTAACTCAATGCTAAAATAATAATTATTTTATCATTACTTTTATTTAATTCTGTAATTCATTGTAATTTCAATCTGAATCGAATCAAGATGATACAAATGTCATCAAAATTTTTAAGATTTGTTCTATTTTTTTAAAAGTTAGTTTTTATATTTTAAAATATTATTTTCGAATGTTTTGCTATATTTTATGTTGTATTTCAACACCTACATAACTTGATGATCAAGAATGTCGCATTCCATTTCTTATTATCTTCGAATGCATCTTTCCTTTGAAATTTATCTCATTTCTTGAACAAATTATCTTCAATTCTTTTATATTTTATTCCTAAATTTTATTTCAATTTAGTAACAATATATATTTTTAAAATGTGAAAAAATGTTTTGTTCACTTGTTTTTTTATTTAATTTTTAAATTCTTAGTAATTTCAAATGAGGTGTGATGGTGACAAAACAAACGCTGTTAGGCATACGTTCTTATTTAATTTTTTCATATTTTATTTTCTATGATTTTTGCATGTTTTATGAGAAATTTTTATTTATACCTAACATGTCAATAAAATATGTTACACTCTATCTCCTATGTACCTTAGAATGCAACAAATCTATATAATTTGTCCAATTTAATCAAAGTTTTACTTCAGTTTGGATTTATTAAGACATAACTCTAAATCTCCAATTGTGTAATATTTGCATTGATTTGATTTATTTATATTATATTACTTTAGTTTATCTTGTTTCAATATCAAAATAATTTTGTAAAATATTAAAATGTTTATTTGTTAATGTCAAGGTCACTAGTTTTGATAAGTCAAAATAGTTTCAATTAATTTCCCATCAAGATGAAACAATCATGTTTGGAGTCATCTGGATGAACTTGATTAATTAGATATTCAATTCTAAATTTTTTAAATTTTTTTAGGAATATAGCAAGCTTTATAGGATTTCCTTGGTGACTTAGACAAGAACTTTCCTACACAATTTATCTCAATTCTTCAATTAAACTTATGTTAGCTATATTATATATTTAATTTATAATAAGATGATAATTTTCTTTTTATTAATTCTAATTTATGGTTGTAAATCACAATAATGCTAAATAAGGTCTGATTAAGACAAAAAGAATGCCATTGGGCTCCCATCGATGAGCAATATCCATAATTTTAAGTAATTAACTTTCTAAGGGTTTTATGTCATTTACATGGTATTTCATACGTATATGTGTTGGCAATTGATAAAGTGACACACTATCTAGTTGCTCAAGCAGCCTTTCAAATGCTTCCTTTTTTTTACATTGCATTACTTTAATTAATCTCATTTTTACTTTACATTTATTTTAATTAACACAACAATTTAATATTTTTTATATTAATTTATTTTAAAATTTTATAGTAAATGAAAATTAAATCTAATAGAGATGTAACAAATGCCATTAGACTTATTTTTTGTATATCTATCAAACTTGAATACTCATTTCATATTTTGCAAATTTTCTTTCTAAGGTTTAAGCACGTTTTTTGAGATTTTTTGTTTACTACTACAAAATTTTAAAATAGAAAAGTTTATGCTTGATCTCCTTAGTATATTGGAATGGAACGTCTTTAAATAATTTACAAAATTTCTACAATGTTTTCAAACTCTAAATCTAAACTTATTTGACCTTTACATAGATTTAATTTATTTATATTACCTTATTTTAATTTAATACATTTTTATTTTAATATATCTTTTCATTAAATTAGCAAGATTATTTACCTATATATCTTTTAGGATCGTTTTAACTCGTACATATTTCAACAATTCATAGCATTCCACTACCTTCTTGTTATCATGGAGTGCAATTTTCATATATTTTGTCTCGTTACTAAAAATTATTTTACTTTCATTTCATTATATTATAGTTCATAAAATTTTTTTTCCAATTAAAAAACATTTTTACTTAATATTGAAATAATACTTTATTTTTTAATATCATTATATGAGAAATTCGTATTAAGTCCAAATGAAATCTAATAAAGATTTATAAACTCTCATTTGATTAAAAAAATTTATATTTTAAACATTTTTTATGTTTTTGCCAAGCTTCACATGATATTTGATTCGTACATGATTTGACAATGAAGGATATTACACATGATCTTTTTATTAACTTGGAATACAACTTTTCCACACAAATAATCTCTTTTTCAAAATTTATTGCTTAGATTAATTACATTATATTATTTCAATTTATTTAATTTAAAAATAATTTTATATTTAATTATTAATAAAATAAATAAATATCAATTTATTTTATTTCTTCTTATTTATTTTTATAATCCATTGTAATTTTTTACATGGGTTGATCGAGTGATAATAAATGAAGCTCGACACTCCTAAATAAGTTCTATGAACTTAAATATCTACTTTTATCTTTTAAATATTCTATTTTTTAATTTTTGTGGCACAATTTAGGAGATTTGTTTAATTGCACTTACTATTAATTATATTGGAACTTCTTCCTTGTAAAATTTAATATATTTCTTCAGCTTTATTTATCAGATTTTTTCATATTGCTATATAACTCTAAATTTTTTCTCACGTGGCATTTACAATATTTTATTTTATTATATGATTTTTTTTAATTTTTTAGTTTTATATTTAATATAAATTTACTTAGTATTAAAATAGTAATTTATTGTTATTTACACTTCCTTAAATTTATAATTTATAGAAATTATGAATGTGGTTTCACGTAGTTGTAAGAATGGTTTTTTGAGCCATTTGTACAACATTTGCTAAATTAAATATCCCATTTTGTATTTTTGAAATATTTTCATAAACTTTTTGTGTTCTTTGCGAAACATTTCTTATCGCAGCAGATTTGACAAAAAAAAATGTTGCCCTCAATCTCTTTAGTATCTTATAATAAAACTTTTTCATATAATTAATCTCATTTCTTCAATTTTTTTTAAATGATTTTGTTATATTAATATGTAACCCTTAACCTCAGCTAATGTGACCTTTACATCGATTTAATTTAGTTAACTATATTATATTAATTTATATGATTTTTGTCATTACATCTTCTTGCATAATATTAGCATGCTTATTTAACTTTGTAATTCATAGTTTTTTTGGGCAATCACTATAAAGTTAAATATTTCATTTTATAGTATTAATTTAATGGTTTCGTATGTTTTAGGACACATGTAACTGGTGAATTAGGATATGATTGAAAATGTTATACTAGATGCCCTTAGTAACATGGAATGGAACTTTTTTGCATACTTTATTTCATTCTTTAAAATTTTTAGTTGGACTTGTTACATTGCTATGAAATTGAAATTATTCACTCATGTAATCTAAGCAATGCTTTGATTTTTAATATTACATTACTTACATTAATGATGTTGAAGATTTGTTACATATTTACTTGTTTTAAAAATAACAAATAATTATTATTACCACTAATTTAATTTATTAATTCATAGTTCATCCAAACTAGGGTTGAATGAGACGAAAAACACATTATCAGACACATCTTAACAAGCTTTATCAAATTAAATATTCATTTTTAAATTTTAAAATATTTTTTAAAAGGAAATGACATGCTTTAGGACATCTTTTGATTCATACCTATGTTATTAAATGAAAATGTTAAGATTATCTTCTTAATATGTTGGAATATAACAATGGCGTGTAATTTGCTATCAGTTCATTAAAGTTTTTTCATTGAATTAGTGATATTATAGTACTTGAATTTAACTTATTTTAGCTTTAACAAATATTTACCTAATATTGAAATAACAATTTACAATAATTTATGCCTTTTCAATATGCAAAATTGCAATAACTCCAAACAAGCTCTAATGAAGATTAAAAATGTAAATGGACTATTATCAACCAGATGTATCAAATATAACATTTTTTATTATTTTTTAAAAAATATTATTTCTATGATTTTGGCATGATTAATGACTCTTTTTAATTTGTACATATATGGTGATTAAGGATTTTAAATTTTTTTCAATTTTGTATCATGAAAAGGAATTGTTTTATCAAAATTTTTTTTTATTTATTATATTATTATGTAAATTTAAATCTCCTCTTGTATGTCATTTCCATCGCTTTGATTTTGTTATATTATATTGCTTCAACTAATAACTTTTTTAAACAAATATATTAGTTTAATATTTAAAAAATATGTGATTATTATGCTTGCTTTTTAATTTTTGTAATTCTATACAATTTTGAATGCAATGGGTTGCAGAATGAACCAACATTATTGACTCATCTCAAAAAACTATATCTAATTAAATATTTATTTATTATTTTTAATTATTTTTTCTTCGATTTTCACTTGGTTTACATGGCTTCTCAATTCTTACATTATTTGATGATAATGATTTTTCACATTCATTTTTAAGATTTTCAAATAATTTATATTTTAGTTTTTATCATGTTTAATGAGGCATTTTTATTTGCACTTGATTTTATGATGGAGGATATTGCACTAAATCTTCTTAATGCCTTGCTATGAAATTTTTCTTACATTAAAATTAGTCTAAAAAGTTTTTGTTTTAACTAAGTAATGTTATTATGAAATTCTAATTCTTCTGTTATTTGACATTTTTATCTCTTTACTTATGATACATTGCCTTTCCTTCAAACTCTCATTGTTATTCTTTATTTTATATTTATAAAATTATAATATAAATTTATTATTATTTTTTTGTTATCAATAGGCTAGGCCTTAGTAATTGCAGAAAAGATCTAAAGAAGACATAATACACGTCGTTGGAAATGTCTTGACCAACTTTATCTAAATAAATAATCCTTTTTTATTTTTAAAATTTTTATTCTTTATTACTTTGGGACTCATTTTGAAACCTTTGGAATGGCAGTTGATATGGCAATCAAGAGTGTTATACTCAATCTTTTCATTATCTTGGACTATGGATTTCTTATGCAGTTATTCTTATTTCTTCAAATTTGTTTTAGAATTAGTTCTATTACAAAAAAATTCTTATTCTCCTCCTGCATGACCTATAACATCGTTTTGACTTAGCTATATTATATTTCTTCAATTCATGTTGTTTTACCTTTAATATATATTTAATTAATATTAAAAAAATAATTTCACAATATTTTTTCTTATTTTCATTTTTTCTTCCTTATAATCAAAATGAGTTCTAACAGAGATGAAGTAAATGTCACCAGATTATGTCGATAAGCTTCGCCTGATAATAATTTACTTTTTAAATTTTTAAATTTTTTTCTAGATTTTAGCATACATTATGAGACATTTGTTTCATCGTTAATTTAATAATTATGGATGTTACTCTTGATTTCTTTAATAACTAAATATCTCCTTCTATGTGACCTTTGCATAAACTTAGCTTATTCAAGCTTTGATATATTCTACTTGATATTAAAATACTAATTTATTATAATTTATGCCAATTTAATTTTGCAAATGGTAGTAATTCCAAATGAGGTGTTATTGAGACAAAACAATGGTCTTTGTACTCATCTTGAGCTTCTTTATCAAACTAAATGTTAATTTTGATATTTTTTGTAATTTAATGATTTGTTGTGTTAAATTAGATCTTGTTATTAACTTGGAATACAACTTTCTTATAAAATTTATCTCATTTTTTAAAGTTTTTTTTATTTATATAGAACGAACATCTAAGCTTCTCTGATGTTACCCTTACATAATTATTGTGTTATTATATTCGATCATTACAATTTATTTTATTTTAGAAATAATTTTCATTTATTTAAGGTTAAAATAATACTATCATTTGTACTTGTTTAGTTTTATAATTTGTAGAAATTTTAAATAGGGTCTTATCAAAATGAAGAAAACATGTTGTAAACTTCTCAATTGCTATATATAATTAATTATACTTATTTATCAATCTAAATATGGTAGAGATTAATTGTCAAGTATGTAAAATTATTTCATTAGAGAGGGCTTGTTAATATGAGTTCATCGAAAATTATTTGTCTACATCGAACCTCATTTCAAAAAAATAATAAATAATATAATTGTTATTTTAATATTAAGTAATATATAATAAACTTTAAATGAGATAAATTGAAGCAATTTGATAAAACCAAATCAATGAGTTTTAAAGGTCATGCTAGAAGAGAAATATGGCTTCATAATAGAATAACTAAACTAAAGAGAATGATTTGAGTAAATGGGATAAATTGTATGAGAAAATATCATTCTAAACTAATAATGGGATGGAGTGTAACATTATGGATATTAAATCAGATACAAGTAAAAATATCTCATAAAGAAAGAAAAAATGGTAAAAAGGATATATTCCTAATTATCAAAATGAATACTTAGTTGCATATAGATTATCACGACAAGTTAAAGGAATTTTGCTACATCTCAATCAAGCATCATTTTGGGTTACTACGAATTACATGAATAAATAAGCACAAATATTAACAAATTATTAGTTCAATTTTTGTAAATACATATTAAAGCTAAAATGAGACAAACTAAAACATTTTAGTGTTACCAAATGAAAGTGAGATAAAAAGCAACTTTTACATGCAATTCAATTTGGTATATCACAGTAAAACTCTAATTCTCCCCTCACATGTAGTATGTATCATTTCAATTTGTTATTTTTACATTATTTAATAAACCCCATTCTTAATTTAACGTATATTTTTTTGAATATTAAAAGAATTGTTATCTTTTTTTGCTTATTCGTATTAGTAATTCACAATAGTTCTAAATGAGGTCTGATCAAAATAATATGTATGTCACTATACTTCTCTTTGATAGGTCTATTCAATTAAATATTATTATCGTCTATATTTTTTAAATTTTTTTCTAATATTTTGGCATTGTTTACAAGTCATTTTGATATTTACTTAATTCGACTATCAATGACATTACACTAGACTTGTTTATGGATAGGGAAAATAACTTATTTATACAATTTATCTTGTCAATTAAAATATTTCTATTTGGTTTGGTTATATTACTATTTAACTCTAAATCATTTATCATGTGTCTTTTAGTTGATTATTTATTTCATATTGTTTGTATTTATATCATTTCAACATTAATATATATAATTATTTATTATTATTAATATTTATTAAAATTTTAATTTTTTAGTAATTCAAAACATGGCCTTATAGTGGAGAGTTAAGCTTCTTTTGGCTGGTTTAATCAAGCTATATGCCAATAAATTATTTTTTCCTACATTTTTAGATATTTTATTTTCTAAAGTTTTTGCAAACTTTACAAGTCATTTAGATATGTACAAATTTTCAAAGTCGAGGATGATTCTGTTGGCCTGCTTGATATCTTGTAATGCTACCTCTCCAAATAATGTCTATCTTTTCCATAAATATTTCCCTTTGATTTCATCATATTATGATATTACTCGATTTTTTTTCTTTTAACCTTTAGTTTGATTTTGTTTGGCTATATCGCATTTCTTGAATTTATCTAAATCAAACTTTTAAATATATTTACCTAATTTTAAAATAATAACTTATTCATATTTATTACCTTTCTGGTTTTGTAATTCACATTAATTCCATACTAAGTCTTAATTAGATGGAACAAGTGTCATTAATTTTTCTCGACAAGCATTTTCCAATTAAATTTTTATTCTTTTATTTTTAAATATTTTATTTTATTCATGTTGGTCATGCGTCATGGAGATTTTTATTCTTGATTCAATGATAAGTGGCATTACAATTGACCTTTTTATTATTTTAGAATGCAATCCTCTCATACAATACTTTCATTTCTCCAAATGTTTTACTTTGATTTTATTATATTTCTATGTTATTGCAAAAGTCTTGTCGTGTGCACTTTATATCTTTTTTTGTTTTGTAGTATTAAATTAATTACATTTATCATACGTTTTCTTTAATAAATATTCATTTATTATTAAAAACATTTATATTTATGTTTTCTAGTTTTCTTTTGCAATTTGTAGTCATTTTAAATGAAGTTGAATAGAGACAAAACAAAGGTCGTTGGGATCATCTTGATGATTTTACCCTTTATCTACTTAATATCTTTGTGTTCAACTTTCCTATTTCTTTCATTTGTCTATATTGCCATGTAACTCTACATCTAATTTTATGTGACATCTACATCATTTTGATTACATCATATTACATTGCTTCAATTTTTTATTTTAGTTTTAATTTATATATATTCTTAATAATCAATTAATATTTTATTATTATTGATGTTTATTTAATTTCATAAGTCAATGTATTTCAAAAAAATTTTAAAAAAAGACAAAAAAAGCATTGTTGGAGACGTATTAAAAAGCACTATTCAATTAAATATTTATTAATATTTTCTTAATATTTATTACCTATAATTTTACTATAATTTATGAGATAATTTGATTAGCACCTAATTTAACAATCATTAATTTTTCACTTAATCTCCTTAGTATCATAGAATAAAATTTTTTTGTATAATGTATCTTATGTTGTCAAATGTTTTGCTAGGATTTCATTATATTACTATATAACTCTAATTTTTGAATATTGGTGTTTTACATGTTTTTAACTTTGATACATTGTAGTGCTTCAATTTACATCATTTCAAGTTTAAAAAATATATTTAATATTCAAAAAATAATTTATTATTATTTATAAATTTTTAACTTGGAAATTCATAGTAATTATAAATGCGGTCTAATCAATTGAAATTTAAATCCTTTAAACTCTTCTAAATGATCTTCATCCAATTAAATAGTTTATTTTTTAATTTTAAAATTTTTTTATTCACTAATAGTTTTCAACTCCTTACAAAAATTTTGATTTGTATTTGATTTGAAGATTAATGATGTCATACTTGATCTCTTTAGTTTCTTGGAATGAAACTTTCTTATACAGTGTGTCTCATTTCTAGAATCTTGTTTATTTGATTATGTTACATCATGTGAAACTCTAACTCCATTTTGGTATGACATTTCCATCACTTTATAATTTTGTAATAATGCATTTGTTCAATTTATATCTTTTAACCTCTAATATATTTACTTAATGTTAAAAAAATATTTTATTCTTAAGTTATTTTGGTAATTTAACATAATTTGAAATGATATCTTATGAAGATGAAAAAAATACAATTGAGCACTATCAAATTACATATTTAATTTTAAATTTTTACATATTTATTTTTTGTAGCTTTAGTATACCATACATGATATATTAATTCACGCTTCATTTAATGATCGATGATGTTACGTTAGATCTGCTTAGTATCTTGGAAAGAATCTTTTACTTTAATTTATATTATTTCACCAATTTTCTTCCTTAATTTTGTTATATTACTATGTAAATCTAAATCTTTTCTCGTGTGATTTCCCATCATTTTGTGATATACATTTTCTCAATATACAAAAATAAATCATTATTATATGTTCATATTTGTTTTTATAATTCACTATAATACCAAAAGTGTTTCATTAATTTAGATTTTGTATATTTAATATTTTAGCATGTTTTATGAGTTAGTTTGAGTTGTACCTAATTTTTTAATCTAGGATATTAAACTCATTCTCTTTATTATCTTGAAGTGCATCATTCTTAAACAACTTATCTCATTTCTTCAATTTTTTTGTTCGGTTATTCCCTCATGTAACATTTATATAATTTTGATTTTTATTTATTTTATCACTTAGGTTATCACATTTTGTTTGATATTTATTTTCTTACTATTAAAGTAATTTTTTTAATATTTATCCTTATTAACTTTTTTTATTCACAATAATTCTAAATGAGGATTGGTAGAGTCAAAATAAACATCGTGAGTCACATCTTGATGTACTTTATCCAATAAAATAATTTTTTTAATATTTTTTAAAAATGCTAAATTTTTATATTTTGGCATGTCTAACAAGACTTTTTTTATAATACCTAATTTAGTGTCCAAGCATGTTAGACACAATCACTATAGTATCTTGGAATACAATTTTTTTGCATAATTAATTTCAATTTTCTAAACAAGTTAGCTTGATTTGTTTATATTATAATGAAACCTTAATTTTTAAATCATGTACCCTTAAATCATTTTGATTTTATTTGTTTTTATATTATCATAGTGTATCTCCTTTTAGTGTTAAAATACATTATTTGATATTGAAATAATAATTTATTATTAGTTATGCAAATCTTACTTTGTAATTAGTAGTAATTCCAATTGAAGTATGACAGAGTGATGTAGATTTCATTGAACTTATCTTAATGAGCTTGACTAAATTAAACATTCTTAATTTTTATATTTTTAATTCTTAATTAATATGGCAATCAAGGATGCTACCCTCAATCTCCTTATTATAATGAAGTGGAACTTTCTCAATAAATTTTGGTCATTTCTTAAAGCAGTTTTGCTTCATCTTTGTTATACAAATTTGAAACACTAATTCTTGACTTGTGTAGCCTTTGCAACCACTTCGATTTGACAATGTTATATTACATCAACTTACCATATTTTAGCTCTTATTATATATTTACATTGTAATAAAATAATAAATTTTATTTGTTTATACTTATTTACTTTTGTAACTCTAAGTAATTCAAAATGTGGTCCAATTACAAAGAAATAAAAATCATTGAAATCCTCTTAATGTGTTCTTTTTAATGAAAATTTATTTCTAAGATTTCTTAATATTTGTTTTCTTTCTGTTGTCATGTTTTACTTGATATATTAATTAATATGTTGCCTAAGAATGCAACATATCCGTAAAATTTAGTTTCTTTCTTAAATTATTTCTCTTTCATTTGGTTATAAAAACAATTTTATTTTAAATCTCTTGCTTTGTGGCCTTTTACATCACTTTCATTCGGTTTTTGTATTGCTTAAACTTATCTTATTTCAGCTTTATGAAAATTTTATTTCATATGAAAGAGTGCCATAACAAAAAATATTTATTTCTAAATTTTGAAATAATTAATTTACTAAGGCGTTGACATGTTTTACAAGTTATACTGATTCACAAGAAATTAGACCAACAAAAATTGTTATACTTGACCTCCTAATGTCTTCGAATATAACTTTTTCTATAAAATTCTTCCTTCTTTTATAACTTTTTTCTTGTGTTTATTAGTGTTGATTTGTAAACTCTAAATCTAGCCTCACATGACACTTATACTATAGTGATTTAGTTATGTTGTATTTTTCACTTTATTTTATTTAATCCTTAAAATATATTTAGTCAATTTTAAAATTATAATTTATTTTTTATTTTATACTCTTTAATATTTTGAACAAGGTCTACTGGAGTCAAAAAAACATTATTGAACTCCACTCAGCGAACTCATTTTTTAAAGCTTTACATTCTTTACAAAAAATGTTGATTTATAACTTATTTAACTATCGAGAATGTTATAGTAACTTAGGATGAATCTTTCTTGTATTATTAATCTCATTTTATTAAATGTTTCACATTCATTTGGATATATCGTTATGAAGCTCTATTTCTCCTCTTTTGTAACGTTTACATTTCTTTGATTTGGGTAAATTACTCTACTTACATTTATCACATTTTTAGCTTTAAGATATATTTACTTTATATTTGAATAAAAAATGTTTATTAGTTTATGAATATTTAATTTCTATAATCTATAATAATTCAAGAAAGTTTCGATCTAGATGAAAACAAACATTGTTGGACTCCTCTCCACAAGCTCTTTTCCACTAAATAATTATTTTTTTATATTTTCAAATATTTTATTTTTTTATGTTTTTGGTAGTCGTTATGATATGTTTTAATTCTTAACATTACTAATGATTGAGGATATTACATTCAATCTCTTTAGTGTCTTGTAATACATCTTTTCCCTATATTTTACTCATTTAATTTTAAAATATTTACTTTTATTTTTTGATCTTACTTGGTAACTATAAATCTTCTTTTCAGTGACCAAACATTGCCTTAAATTAGTTATATTATGTTTCATTGATTTATCTTATTTCAACTTTAGTATAAATGAAATAAAATTTAAAACAACCATTTATTATTGTTTACACATATTTAACATGGGTAATTTGCTAAAATTCCTTATGGGATTTGATTGAGATTAAGAAAGGGTCTTTAGAGTCATCAAGACAAGCTCTACCTTATCAAATAATATTGCTTTTATATTTATTTAATATTTTGTCTTCTCATTTTTTTTTGCATGCTTTTATATGATATTTTGATTCAAACTAACTGTGACAAATCAAAACATTATGCTCGATAGCATTGGTATTGTGGGAAAGTATATAACCTATAAAAGTTATATAACTTATTAAAAGTTTTAATTTCACATTTTTATTTCATAAAGTAACTCTAAATCACTACCTTTTATAAGATGTTTCGTTTTATCCCTTAAAGAATTTATTTTTCTAACTTTTTAACATGTTTTTAAAAATATTTCATCCATACCTAATTTAGCCATCGAAAATGTTACGTTCGACTTGCTTATTATCTTGAAATGTAGCTTTCTTGTAAAGTTTATCTCTTTCCCTTCAATTTTTTGTTTTATTCTATGAACTCTAACTTTAGACTCATATGAAAATAACATCATTTTGATTTGGTTCCATTAATTTTTTTTAATTTAGCTTACTTTTAGTTTTAAAATATGTGTTTACTAAATTTTGGATTAATGATTCATTATTATTTATGGTTATTCTTTTTTCTAATTCACATTAATTACAAATGAGCAATGATTAAGTGAGGATCACTTCTGTCAGTAGGCTCTACCCAATTACATATGTTTTTTTATATATTTTAAAATATTTTTTTTTCTCAAATTTTTTGCATATCTGAAGAGTTGTTTTGTTTCATAACTAATTAGATATTTAGAATGTTTCACTCTTTCCACTTGCCGTTTTTGTGCGCATGTTTCATGTATAATTTATCTCATTCTTTCAAAATGATTTTTATTATTTGCTTATAATACTTTAATGCTATAAATGTCCTCTCATAAAAACTTTACATCACATTGATTAGGATAGATTAAATGTCATTACTTTATCTTACTCTAGCTTTCAATATATCTTTACTTCACATATTACATAACAATATATAATTATGGGTTTCTATTTAATTTTTGTTATCATAAAAAGTTTTCAATTACCTTTGATTGAGAAAAATAGAGGTCATAAGAGACATCTCAAAGTTCTCTATCTAATAGAGTATTTGTTTCATTATTTTTAAATATATTTTTTAATTATTTTTAAGCATCATGAGATAGTTTAATTGGTTGTTTGTTTTATTATCATGTATGTCACATGAGATCTCTCGTGTATCAACAGAAGTAACATATAAAATTTTTCTCATTTTCCAAAATATTATGCTTTGATTTGGTAAAATTTACTATGTAAATCTAAATTCTTTCTCGTGATACCTTCATATTACTATGTTTTAATTAAAATATATTATTTCAATATTTTTAATTTAACCTTTAACGCACATCTTCTTAAGACAAAACAATATTTTTTTTATTTGCATTTATTTTATTTGCTAAATTTTAGTAATTTAATATAAATTTGAAACAAATTGAAAAAATATTGTTTTAGTTACCTTTATAGCTAGATCTACTAAAATATTTATTTATTTATTTTTAATGATTTTCGTTTGTTTTACGAGGCTTTCAATTCATATCTAATTTGAGCAATTTTGATGTTGTAGTTCAACCGCTTAGTTTTTAATAAACTTTATCTCATTTATTTAAATTGTTTGATTTTATTTAGTATGTCTCTATGAAACTCAAGTTCTCCTACCATATGATCATTACATCATTTTGATTTGGTTATATTTCATTGAATCTATTAAACTTATTTAAGGTTTAAGTTATGTCAATTGAATTTTAAAATAACAATTTAATATTATTTTTTACTTATCTTTATTATTCACAATAATTCAAAGCATGCCATGAATTCGACTAAACAAAGGAAAACTAACTCATTTACTTGGGCTTTATAAAATAAAATATACTTTTTACTTTTTTAGCACTAGAGGTTTGGTGCACTTTATATGGCTTTTCACATGATACTTGATTTGATTGTTTGAGGATATTACACTTGATGTCTTTGATATCATGGAATTCAACTATGTTGTACAAGTTATTTCAATTCTTAAAATGTTTTTATTTTTATTTTGTTAAATTACTATAATACTATAATAATTCTATTTTATGACATTGTATCACCTTTATTTCAAATATTACATTTGTTTATATTATCTCAACTCAATTTTAAAATATATTTTTTTTTATAAATATCAATTTATTATTATGTGTACTTTTTTATGTTATTAATTCAGAATAATCAAATTTTATTTGATTTAGCAATCGAAGTTACCTTGATGGGCCCTATCTAATTAAATATTTCATTTATTTTTTTAAATATTATATTTCCAATAATTTTTAAATGCTTTACGAGATATTCAAATTTAGATAAGATTTGATAATTGAAGATGTTACACCAGATCTCCCTAGCATTTATAATGCAACTTTCATGTATTGTTCATCTCATCTTTTCAAAGTTCCTGATTGTATTTGTTAATTTCGCTAAAAAGCTCCCATAAGATTCTCATGTGACCCACTCATCTTTTTTTATTAGTTTATATTACATTATTTATATTTATAACATTTCATTGGAGACATATATTTCTTGATATTAAAATAACAATTTGTTATTATTCATGATTATTTACTTCCATAATTCACAACAATTCTAATCTTTTAGCATATTTAATGATTTGTTTTGAATTGTACGTCATTTAATGATCGATGATGTTTTACTCAATAATCTTAGTATCATGGAATAAAACTTTCTTATAAAATTTTCTTATTTTTTCATATTTTTAACTTTATTTAGTTGAATTATTATGAAATTCTAAGACTCCTTAAATGTTGCCATTACATCTAATTGATTTCGTTACATCACAATGCTTTAATTTATCTCATTTAAACTTTAACATATATTCACTTAATATTAAAATAGTATATTATTATTATTTATAATTTTGTATATTTACTTAAACCTAAAAATGAGAAAATGTAGAAGGAATACAATATAACTAAATAAAAGTGATGTAAAGTTTCTATTGATCAATGCTAATAACAACTACTAACCCCAAAAGTAAAAATAAGCACAAATAAAAAATATATTATTTTAATATGAAGTAAAATATAATTTATAGTTGAAATGAGATGAATTAACCATTGGTAATTTCTCCAACACATAAGATATGTAAAGGTTATTTAAGAAGATATTTAGAGTAACATTTCAACATAACAAAATAATGGTTAAAAGTTTTCATAAAAGGGAAAAATTTATGACATAAAGTTTTATTCTAACATACCAAGGAGACGGTTTGTAACATTTTTTTATTCTAAAATGATGTACAAACTAGCTTATCTACTAAAACATGACAAAACATAGAAAATAAAATTTTCAAATATATTGGAATGAAAATATAATTTTGTATGGTTTTTTGAAATGAGTCTAACGTTATTTACTTTTCCTTCATAAGGGCTTGTTTTAAATTACTACAAATTAGAGGAGTAATTAGGTATAAATATTAATAAACTTTTATTTTGATATTACGAAAATATATATTAAACCTAAAAATATTTTAACTAAAAAATAGTAGTATACCAAAATAAAAGAAATTTACCCATAAGAGAAGGCTCCAGTTGGATAGTTATATTGCAAAATTAAAGAAATAAATTCGAATAAAAGAGTTATATTTTTTCTAAAATCAAATCAAATCATGTATAAATTAAAAGGCCTCTTAAAGCATGTCAAAACATTCAAAATAAAATATCTGAAAATTTAAAATTAATGCTTTTTTTAGATAGAGTTGAGTTTATTGACTTAGTTTAATCTCTTTTACAACTTTTTTGAAATACTTTGTTTTACCACTATAAATGAACATAAATACTAAGGATCTGTTAATATTTAGTAAATCTATATAACAAAGTTTAAATGAGAAAAATTGAAGTAAAATGATACAACTAAACCAAAGCAATCTAAAGTTCACTTAAGTGTGTTTAGAGTTGCAAAGTAATGTAAATAATTCAAAGCCAAAAATTTAAAACATTTTGTGAAATTACGAGAAATTTCAATTTTAAGATGTTAAGTAGATTGTGTGTAAAATCATCTGTTATCAAATCATGCCTAAATAAAAATGCCACCTAAAGTTTATCAAAACCGTATGAAAAAAAAAATTAAAATTAGAAATATAAATCAATAATTGGATAGTGGAGATGACTCCAACAACATTTATTTCACTCGATTAGACCTCGGTTGGAATTACTATGACCTACAAAATTAGATAAACATAAATAATTATAAATTGTTATTTCATATTATACAAAAATATAATGAAGATGATATGAGATATATTAAAGTAATATACTATACCCAAATTGGATTGATGAAAATGTCACATGAGTAGACAACTAGGGTTTACTAGAAATATACCTGAATCTTAAACATTTTGATAAATAAGAATAATTATAGTTGAATGTTGTATTATAAGGTACTAAGGTGATCAAGTATAACATCCCCAACCATGAAATCACATAAGAATTAAAATACTAAGTGAACTATGCTAAAACTATATAGAAGAAATACATTAAAGAAATATAATTTAATGTAATTAAAGTGGTGTAAACATTACATGAAGTTAAATATAGAGTTATACAATAACGTAATAAAATTAAAGCAAAAAGTTTAAAAAATGTTATAAAATATATAACAAAGTTGCATTCCAAGATACTATGTTGACCAAGTTTTACATCTATTATCTTTTAATGACATATGAAGAAAAAGTTCCCATAAATTATTAAAAAAAATTAAGTAAATAATATTTAAATAAACTTAAAAAAAATTAATAATAAATTTTATAAAGCTCAGTAAGTTGAGTGTAATGACATTTGTTTTATCTCCAACAAACATAATTCATAATTACTTTGAATTATGAAATTAAAGAAGCACAAAATAAATAATAAATTATTAATTTAATATTTACTAAAAATTTTTAAAGTTGAAATAACATTTATTGAAGAAATATAATACAAACAAATCAAAGAAATTTTAAGTTCATATGAGAGGTCACTTACATTTATATAGTAATATATCCAAATGAAAGTGACAAATTTGAATAAATAGGATACATTATGTAGAAAAGTTTTATTCTAAGAGACTAAGGAAATTTAGTATAAAATTATTCACCATAAAATTAGTTATAAATTAAAATGTACCACAAAGCTTGTCATTCCCCTAAAAACTAAATCACTTAAGAACAAAAAAGTTAATTAAATGTATATAGCTAATTGAAGTGTAATAACATTTGAGTAATTTTAATCAAACCTCATTTGGAATTATTCCTAAAATAAATAAGCATAATTGATAAAAAAATATCATAATTTTAACTAAACATATATTTAAATTAAAATGAGATAAATTATGATAATATAATATAGCTAAATGAAAGCAATCTAAAGGATACTCAAGAAGATAATTAAAGTTGTATATGAATCTAACAAAGTTAAAGATAAACATTTTAACCAAAGAGATAAACTGTCTGAGAATATTGTATTTAAAAATATTAAAGAGATAGAATGTAACATCCCAAATTACCTAATTAGTTACCAAATAAATGATCTCATAAAACTTTTTAAAATAAAAAAAATGTAAATGATTTTAAGTTTTAAAGATTAAATATTTAATTGAATATGCTCCTTGAGGCAACTCCAATGTTGTTTTATCCCTCCGTTCAGCTTCTTTTGAAAAACTATGGATTGATAAATGAAATAATTATAAATAAGAATGAATTAATGTTTTAATTTTAACCAAAAATATGTTAAAGCTAAAATTACAAGAATTGGCACATTATTATATAAGCAAACAAAAGTAATGTAATGGTCATGTTAAAAGACAATTAGAGTTTTATTGCAATATAACCAAATCAGAGTGAAAAGTTTGACAAACTAAGATAAATTAAATAGCAAATTTGGATTGAACTAATCTAAGAAGATTGATTATAATAGATTTGATTATCAAATCAAATAAAAATTAAAATATCTCATAAAATAAACCAGTATCATTGAAAATAGATAATTATAAAAAGTAGTAATGAATATTTAATTTGGTGGACATCATGAAGGTGACCTAAACAACATTTTTTCTCTATTTTGACCTCGTTTCAAGCAATTTTGAATTGTCATATTAACTTAGTACAAATAATAGTGAATTATTATTTTAATATTTAAAAAATAATATTAAAAAATAAATAATATATATTAAAAAATCATAGTATAATTAAATAAATGTGATATAAATGTTTACAAGTGGAGTGTTTAATTACAATCCAATATAACAAATCAAAGTGAAAGTATTTAAGAAAAGAAACAAATTGTATTAGAAAGTCACATAACAAGACCATAGAGAGATCTAGTGTGACAACCTAAACTATTATATCAAATACAAGTCTGAATATCTAAAAATTAATGCCAAAATCTTAGAAAATAAAACATTAAAAAATATAACAATGATTAATTAATTAGATAAAGCTCTTTAAAATGACTCGAATGACATTTGTTTCATCTTGATTGGACAACATTTGAAATTTCTTTCAATTAACAAAGTCAAAATAAATATTAATATATTGTAATTTTATTATTCAGTAAATATATATGAATCATGAAATACAAAAAATTGAAGTAAAGTAAGAAAAAAATTAAAGCAATGGAATCGTCTCTCGTAATGAGAATTAGAGTTTCTTAAGAATAACCCAATAAAGTCATAACATTTTAAAAAATGACAAATTAAAATGGAAAATTTAATACAATAAAATAAGATGATCAATAGTAACTTTATTAATCATTGAACAAGGTATAAATAAAAATATTTACTAACATATGTAAAAATTCTATAAAATATAATATTTAAAAATAGAAAAATTATTATTTAATAGCATAGAGCACAAAGAGATTGGACAAATAATGTTTATTTCATCTTTATTAAATCTCAATTAAAAAAACAACAAATTAACAAAGCAACAGGGCATAAATAATAGCATATTATTATTTTCTCCTAAAGCAAATATATATTAAAATAAAAATAATGCAAATTGGATGAATTTTGATGTATACAAATAAATGTACACAAATGTTTTATTAGAAGAACTTTATTGTTAATAATTTAAAATAGTTAACACAAAATATTTGCAAAATGAGATAGCACTATCTTGGAACAAGCCAAAGCCTTCTTCAAATAAAACAATTAACAAAATGAAGTCAAATACTAGTTTTAGAAAGATCATTGAGAAGAGCCCAACGATCATTTATTCCCCTCCATTAGACCTTATTTGGAATTTCTTTAATTTACAAAAGTAAATTAGTATAAACAAAAACTCAAGATTATTTTCATGTTAACTAAAATATATTAAAGTTTAAATAAGATAAATTGATGCAATGTACTAGTCAAATTATAAGTTTATAATAGTTTTATAGTAACAAAATTTAAGAAATGATATAATTTGAATTGAACATTTATTTTGAAGACATAAAAGAGATATGCACAACATACTAGATTATTTTTCACTATGAGAAAAAATTTCATCTAAATCATGCCAAAACCTTGGCAAATAAAAAAATTTAAAATAAGATAAAAAAGAACAATGTATTTAATTTAATTAGCTTTTGTTATATTATATTACTTTAATTTGGCTATATTATAGTACTTTATTTTTCTTGCTTTTAGCTTTGATATATATATATATATATATATATATATATATATAAATATATATATATATATATTTACTTAATAATAATATACTAATTTATTATGATTTTTTACTTTTTAAATTGATAATTTATAGCTACTCTGGATGAAGACTTTTCATATCAAACCAAGCATTGTTTGACTCATCTTGACGAGTTTTGTACAAATAGATTTTTCTTTTTATATATTTTCAAATATTTAATTCTTTTGATTTTTTTAATTCTTCATTAGAAAATTTTATTCATACTTAATTTGACGATTAGTGATGTTAAACTCCATCCTTTTAGTATCTTGGAGTGTAACTTTTAAGTACAATGTTTCTTATTTTTTAAAATATTTAATTTTAATTATATTATTTTAATTTTAAACAAAAATTCTCCTCTTATCTAACATCTATATCTCATTTATTTTATTACATTATTTTTCTCAATTTAGTGCTTTATCATGTTTGTTGGGACAATTGATTAATTGTTGATTACATGGTAAGAAATGTTATAGTCCATTACCTTAGTAACTTTCCAATATAATTTATCTAATTTCTTTTAGTTTGCTTTTTTGGATTTGGTTATATTACTATGATACTCTAATTCTCTATAAATATAAACTTAACATGGATTTGGTCACTTCAAATTAAATTAATCACACTTTTCTCTTCCAAAATTTCAAATTAAATTACTCACACTTTTCTCTTCTAAGATTTGTTAATTATTTAGTTGTTACTAAAAAATAATTTAATATTAATTAACTTATTTAATTTTTTAATTCATAGTTATTTAAAGCTAGATCTGATCAAGACAAAAGAAATATCATTGAACTCATCATAACTACCTCTATCAATTGAAATTATCAATCCAATAATTTGAAATATTTTTCTTAAGATTTTTGCATGCTTTATGAAGTACATTGATTTCTACCTCATTTCATTATCAAAAATGTGACTCCATATCTTTTTAGCACAATTAATTAGCACTTTACTATAAATTTTAACTTATTTCATTAATATTTTTTGTTTGGTTTTGTTTATATTATATTGCTTCTATCTATCTAATTTCAACTTTTATATTTTGTAGTACTCCAAACACTGTCTGATTAAGATTAAAGTATTGTCATTAGACTCTTCACAACGAGTTATATCAAAAAAAATATTTATTTTTATATCTTTAAATATTTTATTACCAAACTTTTAGCATAATTTTTATGACTTTTTATTTCAGAACTGATTTGGTGATCAAGGATACTGTACTCTTCTTTCTTAGCATCTTGAAATGTAACTTTTTTGCATAATTTAATACATTTCTTCAAAATTTTAGCTTTCATTTGGCTACATTTCTATGTAAGTCTAAATCTCCTCTTGTGTGACATTTACATGACTTTGTTTTTGTTTTATTATATTATTTAATTTATATATTTTAGCTTTAGTGGATATTGGCTAAATAGTTAAAATTTATGTTATTACTTTTTTTCTTATTTAATTTGGCAATACCCACAAATTACAAATATTTTTGTAATTGAGTCAAAACAAATGTTATTAGACTCGTCTTAATGAAATCAATGCAATGAAATAATATTTTTCTATTTTTATTTATTTTACTTTCTTTCGTTTTGGCTGATAATATGATAAATTTTGATTTGTAAAAAATTTCACATTAAACAATTCTACATTCTATCAACTTAGAATCTTTGAATTAAATTTTTTTGTATAATTTATTTCCTTTTTTCAAATTTTAGCTATAATTTTTTTCTATTAATATGAACTCTAAATCTCTTTTTTATGTCATATTTTTTTGAAAATTTTTAGAATAGTTTAGTGTGATTTATGCAACATTCAATTCATACTTGATTATATGACAAAGAAAGATATACTTCATCTCCTCATGTTCTTTGAATACAATTTTCCCATATTATTTAACACAATCTATAAATTCTTTTTACTATGACTACGTTATCTTACTGTGAAACGCAAATTCTTTGGGCATGTCACCTCAACATCACTTTGATTAGTTTTTATTGCATTGTTTTCATTCATCTCATTCTCAGTATATTTTATATTTACTTAATATTGATAGAAAAATTAATTATTATTTTTGGCTTATTTAATTTTTTATTTTGCAACATTTTGAAGTAGATCTAATAAGACAAATTAAAGGTTCTAGGACTAGTTCTGATGCACTCTAAAAGTTTAAATATTCATTTTCTTAAAAACATTTTTCTAAGTTTGTGTTATGATTTTTGAGATATTTTCGTTCGTACATGTTTTGAAGATTAAGAATGTTGCTCTCTACGACCTTAGCATCCTAGAATGTAACTTTTTTTTTAACAATTAAATTCATTTTGTAAACTTTATCTGATTTAAAATGGGATATATATACACAAATATAATTAATATTTATTTAATAATTTATTATTACTTATATTTATTAATAATTCATAGTATTTTCAAAGATGGTTAAATAGAGAGGACAAGAACTTCATCTCAATCATCTTAACAAACAATGTCAAATTAAATATCTATTTTTTATTATTTTATTTCTATTTTTTTCACATTATTTATGAGACATTTTGAATCTTAACTAATTTGTTGCATTAGGATATTATACTCTATCTCCATACTATATTGGAATGAAACTACCAAAAGCAATATATCTCATTTTTTAAAGGTTTTTTCATTTATTTAATTATACTTATATGCAATTAAAAATCTTGTCTCATGGCATATTTATATCAACTAGATTTATTTATATTATATTAAAATGATTTATCAACTTTATCTTTAATATATATTCACATAATATGAAAATAAGAATTTGTTAAAATTTGTTCTTATTTTTTCTGATTTACTATAATTTTCAACATGGTTTGATTAAGACAAAACAAATGTTATTGGACTAATCTCAATAACCTCTATCAAATGGATATTCATTTTTTATATTTTTTTAGCATTCTATTTTCTAATACTTTTAATGTTTTTATTTTCTAAGATTTTTTTCATTATACGTTTTTTAACATTCAAGTCTCATGGAATGAAAATTTCTCATATCATTTATTTATTTTTTGGTAACTTTTTCACTTTTATAAACTTCTACTATTTCATAAGTATAATTATCCACTTTAGTTCCTATTACATTGCCTTACTTTGGTTATTCCACATTAACATAATATTAAAATAATAATTTATTTATTTAGTATGCTAATTATATTTGTTAATTAGAAATAATTCTAAATGTGATACATTCCAAATGAAACAGACAACAATGCAATCAACTAAACGACCTCTATCCCATAAAATAATAATTTCTATATTTTTTAAATATTTCAATTTCAAGGATTTTTAATTTTTTTTATTTTTTTAAAATATTTTCTACCATTAAATATACAAAATTGTACCTAAATATATGATCAAGGATGCTACACTTGCACTCTTAATTTCATCCCAATTTTAAGCTAAGATTTGGTTATGTAAATTTGAAACTCAAATTCACTTGTGGTGCCATCTTTTATAGTTTTATTTGGATGTAACACCCGACAAGTCTAATTATCCTATCGTGTGAACCTCAAATTGCTATGATCTTGCTTTATCACATTGCTTTAACAAATTTAATAAATTATTCAATATTTTTTTATATAGTAGTACGACATTAATTTATTTTCATTTAAGTACTTCTTTACTTTAGTAATTCATAGTAATTCGAAAATAGTTTGATCACATGAAAGTAACATTAAGGCCCTAACTGAACAAGCTCCATCTAATCAAATATCTATTTTTATATTTTTAAATATTTGACATTTCAAAATTTGGCATACTTTACAAGAAATTTAAATTAGTAATATATTTTGCAATCAAGGGTGTGACACTATCAACATAATTTGTTTGAAAACAAATTTCCCGCACATATTACCAAATTTCTTCAAATTAATTTTTTTTTATTTTGTTGTATCACTACATAAATCTAGGTAATGTCTCGTATGATCTTCACATAACATTTAATTTGTTTTATTAGATTCCCTTAATTTATCTTATTTTAGCTTTAATATATATATATTTACATTACATTAAAATAAAAACTTATTATTATTTAACTTTATTTACTTTGTTAATTTGTAGTAATTCTAAATATGGACAAACCAAGTCGAAACAAATGTTGTTCAATTCATCTCTTTGAAAACCTTTCCAAATAAAGAATCATTTTGACAGTGTTAAATGTTCTCTTTTTTAGAGTTTTCATATTCTTTATGAAATATTTTTATTATTTACTTGTTTAAAAATTAATGATGTTACAGTCAATCTCCAAAGTATCTTGGAATGTGACTTTCTTGCAAAATTTATCTTATTTCAATAAATGTTTGTATGCTTAGAAGCCTTTCTATAACTTTCAATTGAAACCTTTGTGTCTCTTTCAATGGATTATATTTTATTACTTTAATTTATGTTATTTTAGCTTTAATATATATTTACATAACAATAAAAAAACTTATTTTTATATATTCTTATATATTTTACTATTTAGAGAAATTTTTAATGAGGATGAATCAAGATGTAACAAATGTCATTAGACTCATTTGGACATTCCCTCTCCATTTAAATAATCATTCTTATATTGTTAATTATATATTTAATATAGTTTTGGCATTTTTTATTAGATATTTAAAATTGTACTTAATTAGATGATCTCAAATGTTAAATTACATCATCTTATTACCCTGAAATTCAATTTTAAAATAAACTTATCTAGTTCCTAAGCGTATTTCACTTAAAATTTTTTTGTCGTTGCGAAACCGTATTCTTGTATCTTGTGACATACACATCGCTTTAATTTTTTTATAGCAAATTTCTTTAATTTTTCACATTTTAGCTATTGTATTTATTTATTTAATAATAAAATAACAATTTATTGTTATTGAAACATTTTTATTATAGAAATTTATATTTATTTCAAAAAAGGTTTAATCAATATAAAAAAAATTGAGGGGCTTATTTTAAAGAGTCATGTCATATAAAATATTTTTTTTTCACTTTTTATAAATGTTTTTATGATTTTGGCACATTTATTATGCATTTCAATTTATCATGAGTTGGCTATCGGCAATGTCATGCTTGATCTACTAAATATCTTAGAATATAATTTCCCCGACAATTTGTTTACTGTTATTAAATTTTCTTCTTTCATTTAGTTAAATTAATATATAGCTCTAAATCACGTGCTATGTGATGTTTATATCATTTATATTTAGTTATGTTTCATTTCTTCAATTCATCATGTTTCAAGATAATATATTTTTACTTTCCAATTAAATTATATTTTACTTTTATTTATTCCTATTTAGCTTATTAATTCATAGAAAGTCTAAACGAGGTCCAATCGTGGAGAATATTCTCAAAAGAAAGTTTTTCTTTTTGACACTAACTTGCTTAGCCGACAGACTTTCAAGGATTACTTTCTTTGCCCCTCGTTTGGGAACAAATATTAATCAAATCAACTCAATGAGCTATAAGTAATTAAATATTCATTTTTTCAATTTTTAAATATTTTATTTTTGTACAAGATTTATAAAAATAAGGCTCCTATTTGATTCGATAATCAAGAATGTCACACTCGTTTCTTTAAGTACCTTAGAATGTAACCTTCTCGTATAATTAATCTTATTACATCAAATATTTTATTTGATAGCATTACTATGATTCCCTTATTCTACTATCATGTGAACTATATATATATCACATTGATTGGGTTATTTTATATTATTTTAATTTATTTCGTTTTAAAAGCAATATATATGCACTTTTAAATAACATTTTTTCATAATTTAGGTTAGTAAAGTTGGCATTCAAAAGAAATATAAAATAGAACAAAAATAAATGTTGTTAAACTCTTCTTGATGAGCTCAACAATAACTTCAATTTTTTTCAAATATTTTTTACAATGTTTTTTCAATTCTTTCGATACATTTTAGTTCATATAAAATTATATGTTTAAGGATGTTATACTCGTTCTCCATTGTATTGCAGAATAGAACTTTCTCTTTCAATTATCTAATTTTGCCAAATTATTCATTTTCATTTGTTTGTATTAGTATGAAACAATATTTCTTCTCTCTTGTCAACATCACTTTGATTTTTTGTATTAAAATTCTTATGTTGACCTTGTCCAATATTTTTTGTATTCTAACTCAATGCTAAAATAATAATTATTTTATCATTACTTTTATTTAATTCTGTAATTCATTGTAATTTCAATCTGAATCGAATCAAGATGATACAAATGTCATCAAAATTTTTAAGATTTGTTCTATTTTTTTAAAAGTTAGTTTTTATATTTTAAAATATTATTTTCGAATGTTTTGCTATATTTTATGTTGTATTTCAACACCTACATAACTTGATGATCAAGAATGTCGCATTCCATTTCTTATTATCTTCGAATGCATCTTTCCTTTGAAATTTATCTCATTTCTTGAACAAATTATCTTCAATTCTTTTATATTTTATTCCTAAATTTTATTTCAATTTAGTAACAATATATATTTTTAAAATGTGAAAAAATGTTTTGTTCACTTGTTTTTTTATTTAATTTTTAAATTCTTAGTAATTTCAAATGAGGTGTGATGGTGACAAAACAAACGCTGTTAGGCATACGTTCTTATTTAATTTTTTCATATTTTATTTTCTATGATTTTTGCATGTTTTATGAGAAATTTTTATTTATACCTAACATGTCAATAAAATATGTTACACTCTATCTCCTATGTACCTTAGAATGCAACAAATCTATATAATTTGTCCAATTTAATCAAAGTTTTACTTCAGTTTGGATTTATTAAGACATAACTCTAAATCTCCAATTGTGTAATATTTGCATTGATTTGATTTATTTATATTATATTACTTTAGTTTATCTTGTTTCAATATCAAAATAATTTTGTAAAATATTAAAATGTTTATTTGTTAATGTCAAGGTCACTAGTTTTGATAAGTCAAAATAGTTTCAATCAATTTCCCATCAAGATGAAACAATCCTGTTTGGAGTCATCTGGATGAACTTGATTAATTAGATATTCAATTCTAAATTTTTTAAATTTTTTTAGGAATATAGCAAGCTTTATAGGATTTCCTTGGTGACTTAGACAAGAACTTTCCTACACAATTTATCTCAATTCTTCAATTAAACTTATGTTAGCTATATTATATATTTAATTTATAATAAGATGATAATTTTCTTTTTATTAATTCTAATTTATGGTTGTAAATCACAATAATGCTAAATAAGGTCTGATTAAGACAAAAAGAATGCCATTGGGCTCCCATCGATGAGCGATATCCATAATTTTAAGTAATTAACTTTCTAAGGGTTTTATGTCATTTACATGGTATTTCATACGTATATGTGTTGGCAATTGATAAAGTGACACACTATCTAGTTGCTCAAGCAGCCTTTCAAATGCTTCCTTTTTTTTACATTGCATTACTTTAATTAATCTCATTTTTACTTTACATTTATTTTAATTAACACAACAATTTAATATTTTTTATATTAATTTATTTTAAAATTTTATAGTAAATGAAAATTAAATCTAATAGAGATGTAACAAATGCCATTAGACTTATTTTTTGTATATCTATCAAACTTGAATACTCATTTCATATTTTGCAAATTTTCTTTCTAAGGTTTAAGCACGTTTTTTGAGATTTTTTGTTTACTACTACAAAATTTTAAAATAGAAAAGTTTATGCTTGATCTCCTTAGTATATTGGAATGGAACGTCTTTAAATAATTTACAAAATTTCTACAATGTTTTCAAACTCTAAATCTAAACTTATTTGACCTTTACATAGATTTAATTTATTTATATTACCTTATTTTAATTTAATACATTTTTATTTTAATATATCTTTTCATTAAATTAGCAAGATTATTTACCTATATATCTTTTAGGATCGTTTTAACTCGTACATATTTCAACAATTCATAGCATTCCACTACCTTCTTGTTATCATGGAGTGCAATTTTCATATATTTTGTCTCGTTACTAAAAATTATTTTACTTTCATTTCATTATATTATAGTTCATAAAATTTTTTTTCCAATTAAAAAACATTTTTACTTAATATTGAAATAATACTTTATTTTTTAATATCATTATATGAGAAATTCGTATTAAGTCCAAATGAAATCTAATAAAGATTTATAAACTCTCATTTGATTAAAAAAATTTATATTTTAAACATTTTTTATGTTTTTGCCAAGCTTCACATGATATTTGATTCGTACATGATTTGACAATGAAGGATATTACACATGATCTTTTTATTAACTTGGAATACAACTTTTCCACACAAATAATCTCTTTTTCAAAATTTATTGCTTAGATTAATTACATTATATTATTTCAATTTATTTAATTTAAAAATAATTTTATATTTAATTATTAATAAAATAAATAAATATCAATTTATTTTATTTCTTCTTATTTATTTTTATAATCCATTGTAATTTTTTACATGGGTTGATCGAGTGATAATAAATGAAGCTCGACACTCCTAAATAAGTTCTATGAACTTAAATATCTACTTTTATCTTTTAAATATTCTATTTTTTAATTTTTGTGGCACAATTTAGGAGATTTGTTTAATTGCACTTACTATTAATTATATTGGAACTTCTTCCTTGTAAAATTTAATATATTTCTTCAGCTTTATTTATCAGATTTTTTCATATTGCTATATAACTCTAAATTTTTTCTCACGTGGCATTTACAATATTTTATTTTATTATATGATTTTTTTTAATTTTTTAGTTTTATATTTAATATAAATTTACTTAGTATTAAAATAGTAATTTATTGTTATTTACACTTCCTTAAATTTATAATTTATAGAAATTATGAATGTGGTTTCACGTAGTTGTAAGAATGGTTTTTTGAGCCATTTGTACAACATTTGCTAAATTAAATATCCCATTTTGTATTTTTGAAATATTTTCATAAACTTTTTGTGTTCTTTGCGAAACATTTCTTATCGCAGCAGATTTGACAAAAAAAAATGTTGCCCTCAATCTCTTTAGTATCTTATAATAAAACTTTTTCATATAATTAATCTCATTTCTTCAATTTTTTTTAAATGATTTTGTTATATTAATATGTAACCCTTAACCTCAGCTAATGTGACCTTTACATCGATTTAATTTAGTTAACTATATTATATTAATTTATATGATTTTTGTCATTACATCTTCTTGCATAATATTAGCATGCTTATTTAACTTTGTAATTCATAGTTTTTTTGGGCAATCACTATAAAGTTAAATATTTCATTTTATAGTATTAATTTAATGGTTTCGTATGTTTTAGGACACATGTAACTGGTGAATTAGGATATGATTGAAAATGTTATACTAGATGCCCTTAGTAACATGGAATGGAACTTTTTTGCATACTTTATTTCATTCTTTAAAATTTTTAGTTGGACTTGTTACATTGCTATGAAATTGAAATTATTCACTCATGTAATCTAAGCAATGCTTTGATTTTTAATATTACATTACTTACATTAATGATGTTGAAGATTTGTTACATATTTACTTGTTTTAAAAATAACAAATAATTATTATTACCACTAATTTAATTTATTAATTCATAGTTCATCCAAACTAGGGTTGAATGAGACGAAAAACACATTATCAGACACATCTTAACAAGCTTTATCAAATTAAATATTCATTTTTAAATTTTAAAATATTTTTTAAAAGGAAATGACATGCTTTAGGACATCTTTTGATTCATACCTATGTTATTAAATGAAAATGTTAAGATTATCTTCTTAATATGTTGGAATATAACAATGGCGTGTAATTTGCTATCAGTTCATTAAAGTTTTTTCATTGAATTAGTGATATTATAGTACTTGAATTTAACTTATTTTAGCTTTAACAAATATTTACCTAATATTGAAATAACAATTTACAATAATTTATGCCTTTTCAATATGCAAAATTGCAATAACTCCAAACAAGCTCTAATGAAGATTAAAAATGTAAATGGACTATTATCAACCAGATGTATCAAATATAACATTTTTTATTATTTTTTAAAAAATATTATTTCTATGATTTTGGCATGATTAATGACTCTTTTTAATTTGTACATATATGGTGATTAAGGATTTTAAATTTTTTTCAATTTTGTATCATGAAAAGGAATTGTTTTATCAAAATTTTTTTTTATTTATTATATTATTATGTAAATTTAAATCTCCTCTTGTATGTCATTTCCATCGCTTTGATTTTGTTATATTATATTGCTTCAACTAATAACTTTTTTAAACAAATATATTAGTTTAATATTTAAAAAATATGTGATTATTATGCTTGCTTTTTAATTTTTGTAATTCTATACAATTTTGAATGCAATGGGTTGCAGAATGAACCAACATTATTGACTCATCTCAAAAAACTATATCTAATTAAATATTTATTTATTATTTTTAATTATTTTTTCTTCGATTTTCACTTGGTTTACATGGCTTCTCAATTCTTACATTATTTGATGATAATGATTTTTCACATTCATTTTTAAGATTTTCAAATAATTTATATTTTAGTTTTTATCATGTTTAATGAGGCATTTTTATTTGCACTTGATTTTATGATGGAGGATATTGCACTAAATCTTCTTAATGCCTTGCTATGAAATTTTTCTTACATTAAAATTAGTCTAAAAAGTTTTTGTTTTAACTAAGTAATGTTATTATGAAATTCTAATTCTTCTGTTATTTGACATTTTTATCTCTTTACTTATGATACATTGCCTTTCCTTCAAACTCTCATTGTTATTCTTTATTTTATATTTATAAAATTATAATATAAATTTATTATTATTTTTTTGTTATCAATAGGCTAGGCCTTAGTAATTGCAGAAAAGATCTAAAGAAGACATAATACACGTCGTTGGAAATGTCTTGACCAACTTTATCTAAATAAATAATCCTTTTTTATTTTTAAAATTTTTATTCTTTATTACTTTGGGACTCATTTTGAAACCTTTGGAATGGCAGTTGATATGGCAATCAAGAGTGTTATACTCAATCTTTTCATTATCTTGGACTATGGATTTCTTATGCAGTTATTCTTATTTCTTCAAATTTGTTTTAGAATTAGTTCTATTACAAAAAAATTCTTATTCTCCTCCTGCATGACCTATAACATCGTTTTGACTTAGCTATATTATATTTCTTCAATTCATGTTGTTTTACCTTTAATATATATTTAATTAATATTAAAAAAATAATTTCACAATATTTTTTCTTATTTTCATTTTTTCTTCCTTATAATCAAAATGAGTTCTAACAGAGATGAAGTAAATGTCACCAGATTATGTCGATAAGCTTCGCCTGATAATAATTTACTTTTTAAATTTTTAAATTTTTTCCTAGATTTTAGCATACATTATGAGACATTTGTTTCATCGTTAATTTAATAATTATGGATGTTACTCTTGATTTCTTTAATAACTAAATATCTCCTTCTATGTGACCTTTGCATAAACTTAGCTTATTCAAGCTTTGATATATTCTACTTGATATTAAAATACTAATTTATTATAATTTATGCCAATTTAATTTTGCAAATGGTAGTAATTCCAAATGAGGTGTTATTGAGACAAAACAATGGTCTTTGTACTCATCTTGAGCTTCTTTATCAAACTAAATGTTAATTTTGATATTTTTTGTAATTTAATGATTTGTTGTGTTAAATTAGATCTTGTTATTAACTTGGAATACAACTTTCTTATAAAATTTATCTCATTTTTTAAAGTTTTTTTTATTTATATAGAACGAACATCTAAGCTTCTCTGATGTTACCCTTACATAATTATTGTGTTATTATATTCGATCATTACAATTTATTTTATTTTAGAAATAATTTTCATTTATTTAAGGTTAAAATAATACTATCATTTGTACTTGTTTAGTTTTATAATTTGTAGAAATTTTAAATAGGGTCTTATCAAAATGAAGAAAACATGTTGTAAACTTCTCAATTGCTATATATAATTAATTATACTTATTTATCAATCTAAATATGGTAGAGATTAATTGTCAAGTATGTAAAATTATTTCATTAGAGAGGGCTTGTTAATATGAGTTCATCGAAAATTATTTGTCTACATCGAACCTCATTTCAAAAAAATAATAAATAATATAATTGTTATTTTAATATTAAGTAATATATAATAAACTTTAAATGAGATAAATTGAAGCAATTTGATAAAACCAAATCAATGAGTTTTAAAGGTCATGCTAGAAGAGAAATATGGCTTCATAATAGAATAACTAAACTAAAGAGAATGATTTGAGTAAATGGGATAAATTGTATGAGAAAATATCATTCTAAACTAATAATGGGATGGAGTGTAACATTATGGATATTAAATCAGATACAAGTAAAAATATCTCATAAAGAAAGAAAAAATGGTAAAAAGGATATATTCCTAATTATCAAAATGAATACTTAGTTGCATATAGATTATCACGACAAGTTAAAGGAATTTTGCTACATCTCAATCAAGCATCATTTTGGGTTACTACGAATTACATGAATAAATAAGCACAAATATTAACAAATTATTAGTTCAATTTTTGTAAATACATATTAAAGCTAAAATGAGACAAACTAAAACATTTTAGTGTTACCAAATGAAAGTGAGATAAAAAGCAACTTTTACATGCAATTCAATTTGGTATATCACAGTAAAACTCTAATTCTCCCCTCACATGTAGTATGTATCATTTCAATTTGTTATTTTTACATTATTTAATAAACCCCATTCTTAATTTAACGTATATTTTTTTGAATATTAAAAGAATTGTTATCTTTTTTTGCTTATTCGTATTAGTAATTCACAATAGTTCTAAATGAGGTCTGATCAAAATAATATGTATGTCACTATACTTCTCTTTGATAGATCTATTCAATTAAATATTATTATCGTCTATATTTTTTAAATTTTTTTCTAATATTTTGGCATTGTTTACAAGTCATTTTGATATTTACTTAATTCGACTATCAATGACATTACACTAGACTTGTTTATGGATAGGGAAAATAACTTATTTATACAATTTATCTTGTCAATTAAAATATTTCTATTTGGTTTGGTTATATTACTATTTAACTCTAAATCATTTATCATGTGTCTTTTAGTTGATTATTTATTTCATATTGTTTGTATTTATATCATTTCAACATTAATATATATAATTATTTATTATTATTAATATTTATTAAAATTTTAATTTTTTAGTAATTCAAAACATGGCCTTATAGTGGAGAGTTAAGCTTCTTTTGGCTGGTTTAATCAAGCTATATGCCAATAAATTATTTTTTCCTACATTTTTAGATATTTTATTTTCTAAAGTTTTTGCAAACTTTACAAGTCATTTAGATATGTACAAATTTTCAAAGTCGAGGATGATTCTGTTGGCCTGCTTGATATCTTGTAATGCTACCTCTCCAAATAATGTCTATCTTTTCCATAAATATTTCCCTTTGATTTCATCATATTATGATATTACTCGATTTTTTTTCTTTTAACCTTTAGTTTGATTTTGTTTGGCTATATCGCATTTCTTGAATTTATCTAAATCAAACTTTTAAATATATTTACCTAATTTTAAAATAATAACTTATTCATATTTATTACCTTTCTGCTTTTGTAATTCACATTAATTCCATACTAAGTCTTAATTAGATGGAACAAGTGTCATTAATTTTTCTCGACAAGCATTTTCCAATTAAATTTTTATTCTTTTATTTTTAAATATTTTATTTTATTCATGTTGGTCATGCGTCATGGAGATTTTTATTCTTGATTCAATGATAAGTGGCATTACAATTGACCTTTTTATTATTTTAGAATGCAATCCTCTCATACAATACTTTCATTTCTCCAAATGTTTTACTTTGATTTTATTATATTTCTATGTTATTGCAAAAGTCTTGTCGTGTGCACTTTATATCTTTTTTTGTTTTGTAGTATTAAATTAATTACATTTATCATACGTTTTCTTTAATAAATATTCATTTATTACTAAAAACATTTATATTTATGTTTTCTAGTTTTCTTTTGCAATTTGTAGTCATTTTAAATGAAGTTGAATAGAGACAAAACAAAGGTCGTTGGGATCATCTTGATGATTTTACCCTTTATCTACTTAATATCTTTGTGTTCAACTTTCCTATTTCTTTCATTTGTCTATATTGCCATGTAACTCTACATCTAATTTTATGTGACATCTACATCATTTTGATTACATCATATTACATTGCTTCAATTTTTTATTTTAGTTTTAATTTATATATATTCTTAATAATCAATTAATATTTTATTATTATTGATGTTTATTTAATTTCATAAGTCAATGTATTTCAAACAAATTTTAAAAAAAGACAAAAAAAGCATTGTTGGAGACGTATTAAAAAGCACTATTCAATTAAATATTTATTAATATTTTCTTAATATTTATTACCTATAATTTTACTATAATTTATGAGATAATTTGATTAGCACCTAATTTAACAATCATTAATTTTTCACTTAATCTCCTTAGTATCATAGAATAAATTTTTTTTGTATAATGTATCTTATGTTGTCAAATGTTTTGCTAGGATTTCATTATATTACTATATAACTCTAATTTTTGAATATTGGTGTTTTACATGTTTTTAACTTTGATACATTGTAGTGCTTCAATTTACATCATTTCAAGTTTAAAAAATATATTTAATATTCAAAAAATAATTTATTATTATTTATAAATTTTTAACTTGGAAATTCATAGTAATTATAAATGCGGTCTAATCAATTGAAATTTAAATCCTTTAAACTCTTCTAAATGATCTTCATCCAATTAAATAGTTTATTTTTTAATTTTAAAATTTTTTTATTCACTAATAGTTTTCAACTCCTTAAAAAAATTTTGATTTGTATTTGATTTGAAGATTAATGATGTCATACTTGATCTCTTTAGTTTCTTGGAATGAAACTTTCTTATACAGTGTGTCTCATTTCTAGAATCTTGTTTATTTGATTATGTTACATCATGTGAAACTCTAACTCCATTTTGGTATGACATTTCCATCACTTTATAATTTTGTAATAATGCATTTGTTCAATTTATATCTTTTAACCTCTAATATATTTACTTAATGTTAAAAAAATATTTTATTCTTAAGTTATTTTGGTAATTTAACATAATTTGAAATGATATCTTATGAAGATGAAAAAAATACAATTGAGCACTATCAAATTACATATTTAATTTTAAATTTTTACATATTTATTTTTTGTAGCTTTAGTATACCATACATGATATATTAATTCACGCTTCATTTAATGATCGATGATGTTACGTTAGATCTGCTTAGTATCTTGGAAAGAATCTTTTACTTTAATTTATATTATTTCACCAATTTTCTTCCTTAATTTTGTTATATTACTATGTAAATCTAAATCTTTTCTCGTGTGATTTCCCATCATTTTGTGATATACATTTTCTCAATATACAAAAATAAATCATTATTATATGTTCATATTTGTTTTTATAATTCACTATAATACCAAAAGTGTTTCATTAATTTAGATTTTGTATATTTAATATTTTAGCATGTTTTATGAGTTAGTTTGAGTTGTACCTAATTTTTTAATCTAGGATATTAAACTCATTCTCTTTATTATCTTGAAGTGCATCATTCTTAAACAACTTATCTCATTTCTTCAATTTTTTTGTTCGGTTATATTATTATCAGTGACAATCTTCCCTCATGTAACATTTATATAATTTTGATTTTATTTATTTTATCACTTAGGTTATCACATTTTGTTTGATATTTATTTTCTTACTATTAAAGTAATTTTTTTAATATTTATCCTTATTAACTTTTTTATTCACAATAATTCTAAATGAGGATTGGTAGAGTCAAAATAAACATCGTGAGTCACATCTTGATGTACTTTATCCAATAAAATAATTTTTTTAATATTTTTTAAAAATGCTAAATTTTTATATTTTGGCATGTCTAACAAGACTTTTTTATAATACCTAATTTAGTGTCCAAGCATGTTAGACACAATCACTATAGTATCTTGGAATACAATTTTTTTGCATAATTAATTTCAATTTTCTAAACAAGTTAGCTTGATTTGTTTATATTATAATGAAACCTTAATTTTTAAATCATGTACCCTTAAATCATTTTGATTTATTTGTTTTATATTATCATAGTGTATCTCCTTTTAGTGTTAAAATACATTATTTGATATTGAAATAATAATTTATTATTAGTTATGCAAATCTTACTTTGTAATTAGTAGTAATTCCAATTGAAGTATGACAGAGTGATGTAGATTTCATTGAACTTATCTTAATGAGCTTGACTAAATTAAACATTCTTATTTTTATATTTTTAATTCTTAATTAATATGGCAATCAAGGATGCTACCCTCAATCTCCTTATTATAATGAAGTGGAACTTTCTCAATAAATTTTGGTCATTTCTTAAAGCAGTTTGCTTCATCTTTGTTATACAAATTTGAAACACTAATTCTTGACTTGTGTAGCCTTTGCACCACTTCGATTTGACAATGTTATATTACATCAACTTACCATATTTTAGCTTTATTATATATTTACATTGTAATAAAATAATAAATTTTATTTGTTTATACTTATTTACTTTTGTAACTCTAAGTAATTCAAAATGTGGTCCAATTACAAAGAAATAAAAATCATTGAAATCCTCTTAATGTGTTCTTTTTAATGAAAATTTATTTCTAAGATTTCTTAATATTTGTTTTGTTTTCTGTTGTCATGTTTTACTTGATATATTAATTAATATGTTGCCTAAGAATGCAACATATCCGTAAAATTTAGTTTCTTTCTTAAATTATTTCTCTTTCATTTGGTTATAAAACAATTTTATTTTAAATCTCTTGCTTTGTGGCCTTTACATCACTTTCATTCGGTTTTTGTATTGCTTAAACTTATCTTATTTCAGCTTTATGAAAATTTTATTTCATATGAAAGAGTGCCATAACAAAAAATATTTATTTCTAAATTTTGAAATAATTAATTTACTAAGGCGTTGACATGTTTTACAAGTTATACTGATTCACAAGAAATTAGACCAACAAAATTGTTATACTTGACCTCCTAATGTCTTCGAATATAACTTTTTCTATAAAATTCTTCCTTCTTTTATAACTTTTTTCTTGTGTTTATTAGTGTTGATTTGTAACTCTAAATCTAGCCTCACATGACACTTATACTATAGTGATTTAGTTATGTTGTATTTTTCACTTTATTTTATTTAATCCTTAAAATATATTTAGTCAATTTTAAAATTATAATTTATTTTTTATTTTATACTCTTTAATATTTTGAACAAGGTCTACTGGAGTCAAAAAAACATTATTGAACTCCACTCAGCGAACTCATTTTTTAAAGCTTTACATTCTTTACAAAAAATGTTGATTTATAACTTATTTAACTATCGAGAATGTTATAGTAACTTAGGATGAATCTTTCTTGTATTATTAATCTCATTTTATTAAATGTTTCACATTCATTTGGATATATCGTTATGAAGCTCTATTTCTCCTCTTTTGTAACGTTTACATTTCTTTGATTTGGGTAAATTACTCTACTTACATTTATCACATTTTTAGCTTTAAGATATATTTACTTTATATTTGAATAAAAAATGTTTATTAGTTATGAATATTTAATTTCTATAATCTATAATAATTCAAGAAAGTTTCGATCTAGATGAAACAAACATTGTTGGACTCCTCTCCACAAGCTCTTTTCCACTAAATAATTATTTTTTATATTTTCAAATATTTTATTTTTTATGTTTTTGGTAGTCGTTATGATATGTTTTAATTCTTAACATTACTAATGATTGAGGATATTACATTCAATCTCTTTAGTGTCTTGTAATACATCTTTTCCCTATATTTTACTCATTTAATTTTAAAATATTTACTTTTATTTTTTGATCTTACTTGGTAACTATAAATCTTCTTTTCAGTGACCAAACATTGCCTTAAATTAGTTATATTATGTTTCATTGATTTATCTTATTTCAACTTTAGTATAAATGAAATAAAATTTAAAACAACCATTTATTATTGTTTACACATATTTAACATGGTAATTTGCTAAAATTCCTTATGGGATTTGATTGAGATTAAGAAAGGGTCTTTAGAGTCATCAAGACAAGCTCTACCTTATCAAATATTGCTTTTATATTTATTTAATATTTTGTCTTCTCATTTTTTTTGCATGCTTTATATGATATTTTGATTCAAACTAACTGTGACAAATCAAAACATTATGCTCGATAGCATTGGTATTGTGGAAAGTATATAACCTATAAAAGTTATATAACTTATTAAAAGTTTTAATTTCACATTTTTATTTCATAAAGTAACTCTAAATCACTACCTTTTATAAGATGTTTCGTTTTATCCCTTAAAGAATTTATTTTTCTAACTTTTTAACATGTTTTTAAAAATATTTCATCCATACCTAATTTAGCCATCGAAAATGTTACGTTCGACTTGCTTATTATCTTGAAATGTAGCTTTCTTGTAAAGTTTATCTCTTTCCCTTCAATTTTTTGTTTTATTCTATGAACTCTAACTTTAGACTCATATGAAAATAACATCATTTTGATTTGGTTCCATTAATTTTTTTTAATTTAGCTTACTTTTAGTTTTAAAATATGTGTTTACTAAATTTTGGATTAATGATTCATTATTATTTATGGTTATTCTTTTTTCTAATTCACATTAATTACAAATGAGCAATGATTAAGTGAGGATCACTTCTGTCAGTAGGCTCTACCCAATTACATATGTTTTTTTATATATTTTAAAATATTTTTTTTTCTCAAATTTTTGCATATCTGAAGAGTTGTTTTGTTTCATAACTAATTAGATATTTAGAATGTTTCACTCTTTCCACTTGCCGTTTTTGTGCGCATGTTTCATGTATAATTTATCTCATTCTTTCAAAATGATTTTTATTATTTGCTTATAATACTTTAATGCTATAAATGTCCTCTCATAAAAACTTTACATCACATTGATTAGGATAGATTAAATGTCATTACTTTATCTTACTCTAGCTTCAATATATCTTTACTTCACATATTACATAACAATATATAATTATGGGTTTCTATTTAATTTTTGTTATCATAAAAAGTTTTCAATTACCTTTGATTGAGAAAAATAGAGGTCATAAGAGACATCTCAAAGTTCTCTATCTAATAGAGTATTTGTTTCATTATTTTTAAATATATTTTTTAATTATTTTTAAGCATCATGAGATAGTTTAATTGGTTGTTTGTTTTATTATCATGTATGTCACATGAGATCTCTCGTGTATCAACAGAAGTAACATATAAAATTTTTCTCATTTTCCAAAATATTATGCTTTGATTTGGTAAAATTACTATGTAAATCTAAATTCTTTCTCGTGATACCTTCATATTACTATGTTTTAATTAAAATATATTATTTCAATATTTGTAATTTAACCTTTAACGCACATCTTCTTAAGACAAAACAATATTTTTTTTATTTGCATTTATTTTATTTGCTAAATTTTAGTAATTTAATATAAATTTGAAACAAATTGAAAAAATATTGTTTTAGTTACCTTTATAGCTAGATCTACTAAAATATTTATTTATTTATTTTTAATGATTTTCGTTTGTTTTACGAGGCTTTCAATTCATATCTAATTTGAGCAATTTTGATGTTGTAGTTCAACCGCTTAGTTTTTAATAAACTTTATCTCATTTATTTAAATTGTTTGATTTTATTTAGTATGTCTCTATGAAACTCAAGTTCTCCTACCATATGATCATTACATCATTTTGATTTGGTTATATTTCATTGAATCTATTAAACTTATTTAAGGTTTAAGTTATGTCAATTGAATTTTAAAATAACAATTTAATATTATTTTTTACTTATCTTTATTATTCACAATAATTCAAAGCATGCCATGAATTCGACTAAACAAAGGAAAACTAACTCATTTACTTGGGCTTTATAAAATAAAATATACTTTTTACTTTTTTAGCACTAGAGGTTTGGTGCACTTTATATGGCTTTTCACATGATACTTGATTTGATTGTTTGAGGATATTACACTTGATGTCTTTGATATCATGGAATTCAACTATGTTGTACAAGTTATTTCAATTCTTAAAATGTTTTTATTTTTATTTTGTTAAATTACTATAATACTATAATAATTCTATTTTATGACATTGTATCACCTTTATTTCAAATATTACATTTGTTTATATTATCTCAACTCAATTTTAAAATATATTTTTTTTATAAATATCAATTTATTATTATGTGTACTTTTTTATGTTATTAATTCAGAATAATCAAATTTTATTTGATTTAGCAATCGAAGTTACCTTGATGGGCCCTATCTAATTAAATATTTCATTTATTTTTTTAAATATTATATTTCCAATAATTTTTAAATGCTTTACGAGATATTCAAATTTAGATAAGATTTGATAATTGAAGATGTTACACCAGATCTCCCTAGCATTTATAATGCAACTTTCATGTATTGTTCATCTCATCTTTTCAAAGTTCCTGATTGTATTTGTTAATTTCGCTAAAAAGCTCCCATAAGATTCTCATGTGACCCACTCATCTTTTTTATTAGTTTATATTACATTATTTATATTTATAACATTTCATTGGAGACATATATTTCTTGATATTAAAATAACAATTTGTTATTATTCATGATTATTTACTTCCATAATTCACAACAATTCTAATTTAGATTTGTTCATTATTAAGAAGAGGTCATTAGACTTATCTCATTAAGCTCTAATTAATTAAATATTTATATATATTCATATTCATATATATATATATATATATATATATATATATATATATTGCATATTCTAAGTTTTTCGAATATTTTATGAGTTATTTCGATTTGTACCTAATTTTATAATCGAGAAACTTACACTCGATCTCCTCAATATCTTTGAATTCAACTATCCCTTATTTTTTTCTCACTTCTTTTATTTTTTTTATTTTAATTTTTTATTATTAAATTGAATTTCTTATTCTTTTCTTGAGAACCTTTCCATTTTTAATATTTGGTAGGATTAAATTGCCTCAATTAAACTATAATATATATTCACTTCAGATATTAGATAGCAATGTGTAATTAATTTTGTTCATTTATTTTTGTAATTCGTAGGAATTTAAAAATTGGCATGATCAAAATGAAATAAAAGTCCTTGGACTCAACTCAAAGAGATCTATCAAATTAAATACTTGTTTATATATTTTTAATTATTTTATTTTCTAGTATTTTTATATCGCTTCACAAGGCATTTCAATTTCTAGCTTATTTGATGTTCATGAATGTTCTACCAATCTTGTTAGTATAATAGAATACAACATTCTTGTGCAATGTATCTCCTTTACTCAAAATCTTCCCTTTCTTTTTGTTTTATGACTATGTAAATCTTAATCCCTCATCGTGTGACCTCTACAAATATGTATTTTTATTATTTTAGATTATTTCAGTTATTCACATATTTAACTTTAATATTTATTTACTTCATATTAAAATAACTTTTTTTATTTGCTTTTATTTTTTTTTTGAAATTCTTTGAAATTTCAAAATTGGATTAATTAAAACAAAACAAACATCGATGGAGTAATCTTGATTTAAAATTTGTAATTAAAAATTTATTTATATATTTTGATATTTTCTACTTTAATATATTTTTGTAAGCATCATGAGACTTTTTGAGTCATACCGGACTTGAATATCGAGAATATTACACTCAATATATTTAATATATTTGAATATATGTTTTCAAATAATTTATCCCCTTTGCCCAAAGCTTTTACTTTTATTATAATATAGTGAAAACCTAATTCTTTTATCATGTGTGCATTACATCATTTTAAGTTGGCTATAGTACAACACTTCATTTAGGCTCATTTCAAATATATTATATGTTTTATAAATATGGAATAAAAATAAACTATTATTTTTGTTTAATATGGTCTAATTAAGTATTAATAATAGTCCTTAAAATTACATTTTTTTTATTTTTTTAATGATTTTCCAAAGCTTTATAAGACATTTCACTTAGTAACTAATTTGAAATTTAAGGATGTTATAAACAATCTCCCTAATATATTAGAATTTTAATTTCCCACACAAAATAACTCTGTTATTTAAATGTTTTTTTCCACTTTTTATGTTATTATGAAACTCTAATTATTCTCTCATGTGACTTTTACACCAATTTGATTTAGTTTTATTCATTGCTTTACTTTATCACATTTTCACTTTAATACTTGTTTGCTAAATATTTTATTTTCTTAGAGCTATCATGCTTTTCGGGATATTTTGATTTTTACCTAATTAGATCATCGCGGATGTTATGCTCAATCTCCTTAGTGCCTTTGAATGTAACATTCCCATAATATTTATGTCATTTCTTCCAAGTTTTTGCTTTTGTTTTGTTATAGTATAATGTAACACAAGTTTTACATTGTGACACATTTACATTGCATTGAATATGTTATTAACATTACTTTAGTACACCTTATTTTAGGTTCAATATATATTTTCTTGATATTAACATAGTAATTTAAAATTATTTATTTTGGTAATTCATATTAACCCAAAACAATGTTTATCTTGACTAAATACACATCCTTATACTTGTCTCCATGAGCACCATCAAATTAAATATTCACTTGTATATATTTTAAGTAGTTTATTTTTCAAGATTTTTGTATATTTTATGAGTCATTTTGATTTATACATAACTTGATAATTAATGATGTTACACAAAATCTCCTCAATATCTTGGAATGTTGCTTTCCCATATACTTTATCTTATTTTTTAAAATTTGTCTGTTGATTTGGCTATGTTATTTTGAAACTCTGTTTCTCATTGCATATAACCATTAAGTCATATTGATTTTGTTATATATAATTTATTTAATCTAACTCATTTTAGCATTAATATGAATTAATTTATACTAAAATAAAAATTAAATTTTATTTTTGTGCTTATTTAAATTTAGTAATTTTATGGAATTTTAAATGATGTTTGATTTAGATGAAACAAAGGCAGTTGAGTCATCTTAGTATGTTGTAAACTTTTAAATCTTAACCTCTACATTTTTTGAAAATTTTTTTTCTAGTATTTTTATTTATGGTCTATTTTGTTATTAAGTATGTTACACTCTTTCTCTATTGTGTCAAGGATTCTGACTTTCCCAAACTATTTATTTGATTTCTTGAAAGCTTTTCGTTGTGATTTGATTATATTACTATGAAACTCTATCTCTCTTTTACATCAACAATTACATTTCTTTAATGTTTCTTGATTATATTCCATCAATTTTTCTTATTTCAATTTTATTGTACATGTTTCTTATATTAAAGTAGTAATTTTTATTTGTTTCTACATATTTTATTTTCCTATTGTAATAACTCTAGATGAAGTATGTTGGAGATGAAACAAATGATGTCAAACTCATCTAGGGGAGCTCTATCTAATTAAATAAATAATTTCGTTCCAAATACATTATTTTCAAATGTTTTCACATGTTTATGAGATATTTTTATTTTAATGTTATTTTTTGATTGAGGATATTACAATAGACCTCTATAGTGTCTTACACTAGAACTTTCAACAATAATTTATATTATTTGTTCAAAATATCTTCTTTGATTACGTTATACTATAATGCAACTAAAAATCTCCTCTTACTGATCATTTACAATGTCTTGTTTCAGTTTAATTACGCTTCATTAATTTATCAGATTTCAAGTTTAACATATTTTAACTAAACATTAATATAATATTTTATTAATATTTAAGTTTATTTGCTTTGGTAATTCATAGAAGTTTTAAGTGAGGATTGATTGAGATGAAGTGAATCTCATTGGACTCATCATTATAAGTTCTATATTATTAAGTATTCAATTTTACATTTTGAAAATATTTTGTCTTCTAAAGATTTGGCATATTATTGGTGCCATTTTTTGTTGTATCAGACTTGATGATCAAGGATGTTACACTCCAACTTTCTTAGTATTTTAAAATACAACTTAACTATATAACTTATCTCTTTATTTGAAAATTTTCACTTTAATTTTATTGTATTACTACTGAACTCAATTTTTCTTTTGTGTGACCTTACATTACATTGATTTGGTCAATTAATTTTCCTCAACATATGTCATTTTAGCTTTAATAAATTCTTACTTAATATTGTAATAATAATTTCTTATTATTTTTTTTTGGTTTTTCATTATAACTCAAAATATGGTTCGATGGGGGTGATAAAAAAATTGATGGACATCTTGTTGTGTTATATTTAATAAAAAATTTTAGTTTTATTATTTTTTTATTTTATTTTCAATACTTTGACCATATTAAATGTGGTATTTTGATTCACACTTAATTTTGTAATTGAGGATGGTATAATAGATCTGTTTAGTATCACAGAATACAAATTTCTTATATAATTTATCTTTTTTTTTTTCAAATTTTTCACATTGAATTTGTTATTGTTTTTCGAATCTCTAATTCTTCTCTCGTGTGACATTTACATAATTTTGGCTTCATTATACTACATTACATTAATTTACCTAATTTTATTATGATCATATATTTTCTTAATGTTAAAATAATATATTATTATTATTAATATAAATTTATTTTTCTATTTGTTAAGAATTCCAAATGAGGCTTTATAAAGACAAAAAAATATTGTTTGACTCATCTCCAACAACTCTATCAAAGAAAAAAATATTTTGCATTATTTAAAATACTTTATTTCTATGGCTTCATTCTATTTTATTATGCATTTCAATTCTTACATGTTTTGATGATTGAGTATGTTACTATCAAGCTCCATAATGTCTTGGTATGCAACATTCTAATAGATTTTTATCTCATTTCTTTAGGTTTTCTCCTTCATTTGGTTATACTAGTGTACAACTCTTAATCTCCTCTCATATCACCTTTACATTGCGATAATTTTGTTATATTAGAATGCCTCAAATTTTCATGTCAATTATAATACATATTAATTAAATATTTAAATAACATTTAATTATTATTAATGATTATGCTATTTTGTAATTCGTGAAAATTCAAAATAATGTTTAATAGAGATGAAACAAATGTTGTCAAACTTATCTAAGTGAGTCCTATCTATTTAAATAATCATTTTTTTCTTCTAAAATACAATATTTTCAAATGTTTTGACATGTTTATGAGATAGTTTTATTTTAATGTTGTTTATTGATTAAGGATATTACAATAGACCTCTACAGTGTCTTACATTACAACTTTAATCAACAATTTGTGTTCTTTCTTCAAAATATCTTCTTTGATTAGGTTATACAACAATGCAACTCAAAATATCCTTTATCTTTAAAATGTCTTGATTTTGTTAAATTACACTTTATTAAGTTATCATATTTCAAGATTAAGATATTTTTAACAAAATATTAATATAAAAGTTTTTTTAATATTTAAGTTTATTTACTTTGGTAATTCATAAAAATTCTAAATGGTGATTAATTAAGATTAAATGAACCTCTTATTCTCATCTCTATAATTTCTATATAATTAAATATTCAATTTTTGTATTTTTAAATATTTTCTTTTCTAGGGATTTGGCATACTATTGGAGACATTTTTGATGTACTAGATTTGATGATTAAGGATGTTACACTCAAACTTTTTACTATCTTGGAGTAGAACTTAACTATACAATTTATCTCCCTATGTGAAAATTTCCAGTTAATTTGATTGTATTACTACGGAATTCAATTTCTCGTTTGTGTGAGCTTAGATCACGTCAATTTGGTTAGGTTACTTTTTTTCAACTTATGTTATTTTAGCCTTAATAAATATTTACTTAATATTATAATAATAATTTGTTATTATTTTGTTTATTTATTATTGTATTTCATTGTAACTCATTATGTGAGTCGATGGAAATGATAAAAACATCAATGGACATATCTTGATGTTCTATATTTAATTAAAGATTTAATTTTATTATTTTTTATTTTATTTTAAATATTTTTCTATACTAAATAAGGTATTTTGATTCACACCTAATTTTGTAATTGAGGATAGTATAATACATCTCTTTGGTATCATGGAATACAAATTTCTTATATAATTTATCTAATCTTTTAAAATTTTCACTTTGAATTTGTTATTATTTTTTGAATATCTATTTCTTCTCTCCTATGACATTTACATGGTTTTGACTTCATTGTAATACGTTACCTTAATTTATCAAATTTTAGCATTATCATCATATATTTTTGTAATGTTAAAAAAATTCATTATTGTTATTATTAATGGTCTATTATTTTTATATTTCATAAGAATTAAAAATGAGGTTCTATAGAGAGAAAATAAATGCTGTTTGACTCATTTTAATGAACTCCATCAAAGAAAAAAATTGTATTATTTTAAATTTTTTATTTTCAATGTCTTCATCCTATTTTATTATGCATTTCAATTCTTACACCTTTTGATGATTATGTTACTCTTAAGCTCGTTAGTATCATGGTATGCGGCATTTTTGTCTCATTTCTTTAAATTTTTGTCCTTGATTTGGTTATAATATTATGCATCTCTTAATCTCCACTCATATGACCTTTACATTTCTTTAATTTGGTTATATTAGAATGTTTAAAATTTTCATGTCAACTATAATACATATTCACTAAATGTTGAAGTAATATTTAATTATTAATAATTATTATGTTATTTATTAATTCGTAGTAATTTTAAAAGTGGTTCGATGGAGTTCAAACAATCTTGTTGGATTTGTTAGATGAGCTCTATAATATTAAATATTCATTTTTAATAAAAATTTTTAAAATTTTTCATTTTCAAAGGTTTTGGAAAATTTTAAGTTTTTTTTGTTAATAACTCAATTCATGGCTGAAGTTGCTAAACTCATACTCCCTAACATCTTCTAACATAACTTTCTAAAATAATAACTCACTACTTCAAATAGTTTGCTTTGATTTTTTACTATGCAACTCTAAATCTACTACTATAAGAACTTTACTTTGTATTGATTCTATGATATTACTTTTATACAATTTATCTCAATTTAGAATTATTATATTTTCTTTAAAATTTTTAAAAAAATTATTATTATTCAATCCTATTTATTTTGATTATTAGGATTAATTCAAAATACATTAGATCACGATGTAGCTGATGTAGACTCATCATGATAAGATTTTTTTTATTAAATATTTATTTTAAAAATTTTTATATATATTATTTTGTAGAGTTCTAGAATTCTTATAAAGGATTTTAATTAACACATGATTTGATTATACTTGATCACCTAAAAATCTTAAAATGCAACTTTGCCATAAAATTTATTTCATTTCTGCAAAATTTTGTTATTTTGTTATATTATGATGAATGGCTAATCCTTCACTTATATTACTTTTATAATACTTTAATTTTGTTATATTACATTGATTAAATTTATCTCATTTTTTATTCATTATATATTTAAAAGATATTAGAATCATAATTTTTTGTATTTTTGTTTATTTATTTTCAAAATTTATAGCATCTAAAAATGAGTTCCAATCAAGTTGAAACAAATATTGTTGGAGTCGACACAATGTCCTCTATCTAATTAAATTCATATTTTTCATTCTTTTTAAATATCATATGTTCTATTATTTTGTCACTTTTTGATGGTAGGAGATGTTATGCATGATTTTTCTTATATCTTGCAATGCAACATTCTCACAAAATTCTGCACATTTCCTTTATTTGTTTTCGTTTTATTTGGTTATACTGCTATGAAACTCTAATTCTTCTCTTATAAGATATTTACATGTTCTTTGTTTTATTATATTACTTCAATTTATATTACTTTAGATTTAAAACATATTTTTTTACTTTCATAATAATAATTTTTTATTTATAATTACATATTCTTGTATTTTCAAGTTATTCGGTATCAAATATGATTAAGGCAAAATAAACATCATTGAACTTGTTGGAAAGAGTTCTATACAATTAAATATTGTTGTTTAAAATATTTAACTTACGCTATATTTGCTTTTAAAGGTATTTTTATAAATACATTATTTGACAATTAAGGATGTTAGACTAATTCTACACAATATATTGGATGTAACTTTCTTTTATAATTAATCTTATTTATTCAATAGTTTTTCTTTAATTCAGATATATTGCAAAGAAACTCTAATTCTCCTATCGCATGACTTTTACTTCAGCTCGATTTCTTTATATTAAAATTCTATAATTTTTCACATTTTTTATTTAATAGTTATATATATACCTTATATTATTATTATTTATGGTTATTATATTTCATAATTTATAGTAATTCCAAACAAGTTCCACTCCAAGCAAAATAAAAATTTCTAGACTGAATTCAATAAGCTTAATCTAATTAAATATCATTTCTAAATTTGAAAATACTTTTTTCAATGTTTGCACATGATTTATGAGTGAGATTGATTCAAACTTGTTTCCATAATCAAGCAAGTTAAGCTCAATCTTCTTTGTACATAGTAATCAAGCTTTTTCTTGCAATTTACTTGATGTCTTAAAGTTTTTTTTTTTCATTTGGTTATATTACAATGAAACACCTATTCCTCTCTCATGTGACCTTTGTAATATCTTGATTTTGTTATATTAGATTTCTTTAATTCATTTAATTTTAGATGCATTTATAATATTAATTCATTATTAGTTATTTTCTTATTCAAATTTTATCCAAACAATGTTTATGGGAAATGAAACAAATATCATTATACATGTCTCGATGCGCTATATCAAATTAAATATTAATTTTCTTATTTATTTTTTTTAAAGTTATGTAATTCCTTATGAGGTATTTTAATTGAAACAAAATTTTTTGATTTAGGATTTTGCACTCAATCTCTTTAGTATCTTGGATTAAAGATTTCCTATGAAATAAATTCATTTCAACAAATCATTCACTTTTAGATATTTACATTATAATGAAACTCTAATTTTGTGTCCATCTCACTGTTATTGGTTCCATTGAGTTGCTTATTTTATATTTGTATAATTTACATTATTTTATCTTTAATATATATCTATTTGATGTTAAACAGTTGAATTTTGTTCTCATCTCACAGTTATGGTCTCACCATGTCGAGCTCTATCCAATTGAATTTTTATTTTATATTTTTAATTTTTTTAAGCATTTTGGCATGCATTATGAGTAATTTTGATCTATTACAAATTTAAAGGTCAACCATGTTACACTCGATCTTCTTAGTATCTTGGAATACAATTTTGTCATACAGTTTACATTTTATGATTTTTTTAGTTTCATTTATAATATTATTATATAACTCTAAATATCCACTTGTGTGAAATTGAAATCAATTTAATAATTTATATTATATTTCTTCAGTTTATCTAATTTCATCTTTAATATTTAGTTAATAATAAAGTCATAATTTCTTATAATTTTTGTTTTTTCTATAGTAATTCATAGTAATTCAGACAAAGTTAGATTGAGATGAAACAAGTGTCAGTAGGTGAATCAAGATGAATTTTATCTATTTAATTTTTTTTTTTACTTTTTATGAGAAAGTCTAATGGACACCTAATTTGATGATCTAGTATGTTACACTAAATCTCCTTAGTATCTTAAATTATAATTTTTCTATATGATTTGATGATTTGAAACTCATGGTCTCCTCAAATGTGATTGAAATATCACTTGCATTTAGTTATATTATATTGTTTAAAGTTATCTCATTTTATCCTTATTATATGTTTACTTAAGATTAATGCCTTGAATAAAATTTTTTTTAATGCATTTGTAATTCATATTAACTTAAAAAAACATCTCAAAAGATGAAAGAAATGTTATTGAAGTCATCTAAAGGAGCATTATCCATTTGAATATTCATTTTTACACTTTAAATTATTTTTTTCTTAGGGATTTGGTAGCTTTGCATGGCATTTTTATTTGTACCAAACATAATAATAAAAGAAGTAATTCTTAGTTAGCTTAATATCTCAAAATGTGGCTTAGCCATACAATTGTCTTGATTTCATTAGTTTTTTTTGTCTTAGCTTGGTTATAATACTATGAATCTTTAATTCTCCACGCACAATAACTTTGTCATTTTTATTCAATTATATTATGTTGTTTTAATATATCTCACTTAAACTCTATCACAATTTATATTATTTTGAGTAACTGTTTTCTTTTATTTTATTAAGTTGCTATCTAACTCAAATTCTCCTTGTGATTATTAGATGTCTTTGATTTTGTAATATTTTATTTTGCTTGTTTAACTAATTTCACCTTTAATACACATTTAATTGATTTCCAAACAAAAATTTACAATTATTTCTTATTTAGTTTGGTTGTTCATTATAATTATAAACAAGTTCCACTTATGATGAAACCAACTTCTTCAAAATTATCTTGATGACTTCTATTCAATTAAATATTTATTTCAAAATTTTTAGGCATTGTTATTTTTGACAATTTTGGCATATTTTATGAAATATTTTAATTCTTATTGCATTTTATAATTCGCAATGGTGTACCCAATCTCATTAGCATCTTCGAGGGAAATTTTCCTAAAAACTTTATCTCATTTTTTGATATATATATATATATATCTAATTAATATTATAATATTAATTTACCATTTTTTATGTTTACTTTCTTTCTAATTTGTTGTGATGATAACAATTATTAAATGGAGATGAAATGAATGCCATTTGACTTGCTTCAAAAGTAATTATTTTAGCATCAACTTATATTTACTAAATATTTAAATTATATTTTCATTTTTTTATGTTTAGTTTATTTTTTATTTGACATAGTTCTGAATGAGTTTCATTCTAGAGGAACAACCTTCTTTAAACTTGTCTCAATTGCTTCATTTACTAATTATACATTTTTATATTTAAAATGTTTTTTTTTTCTAAGATTTTGGCTTGTATTACAATGAATTTTTGTCCATAACTAACTTGATAATTGACAATGTTACACATGATCTACTTAGTAACTTTGAATCCAACTTTTTTGTACAACTCATTTCACAAAAATATTTTAGATTTCATTTGATTATATAGGTATGTAATTCTACACCTCCTGATGTATATCTTTTATTTTATTATATTACATTACTTAAATTTATCTCTTTTCATCTTTGATGTTATACACACATGCACACACACATATATATATATATATATAAACATTCTTAATATGAAAGTAGTAATATATAATTATCTATGCTTATTTATGTTATATGTCTTAGCTATTCTAAAAAAGGATAGATCAAGGTGAAACAAATCTCATTTGATTCCTCTTCAAGAAATCTATTCAATTAAATATAAATGTTAATATTAAAATATTTTGATATTTATATATTGAAAATTATATATATATATATATATATATATATATATATATATATATATATTGTTATTATTAAAATGGTAATATATAATTTTTTATTCTTATTTACTTTGTATATCTAAGCTATTCTAAATGAGGTTAGATCGAGATGAAAGAAATCTTGTTTGACTCATCTACATGAAGTTTATCCAATTAAATATTAATTTTAAAATTTAAATTAATTTTTCATTTGAGTATAAAGACAGTATAAGTGACATATTAATTCTATTATTTTTTAATGATCTTAGATTTTATTTTTAATTTTGTTAAATCATATAATGCAATTTTTTTGTTTCATTTATGTAATTTCTAAAAGTTTTTCCTTTAGTTCTATGTATTACATGGTAACTATAAATCTCGTATTTTGCAACATTTATGTTGGTTTAGTTTTTTTTATATTACATAGCTTCAATTTGTCTTGTTTTAGTATTAATATATATTAATTAATTTTTAAATAGTAGTTTATTATTATTTATTTTTTATTTTTTTGTTAATTTGTTGTTTTTACAAATGAGATCTAATCGAGATGAAACAAATGTCACTACAAATGTGTGGATGACATCTTCCAAAAAAAATATTCATTTTTTACCTTTTAATATTTTGTATCCTATAATTTTTTTTGCTTTATTTGAAATTTTTATTCATAATAGATTTGGCATTCAAGGTAGTCACAGTCAATCTCCTTTGAATGTTGGAATGCAACATTATCATAAATTACCGTATTTTGACTAAATTTTTACTTTATTATTTTTTTACTTAAAAACTCTAAATCTTCTCTCTTATGAACTTTATGTCTTTGAAATGGATATATTACATCTCCTAGATTTTGTTATTATTTATACATACTATTTTTTTTAACTCATAGTAATTCCAAATTAGGTTAGATCAATACGAAAGAAAATTTTTCTCGATCAGCACCATCCAACTAAACAATGTTTTTAAAACTTTTATATATATCTTTTAAATATTTTGGTTTGATTGGTTAGATTTATTTATTCAAAAATAATTTTTTGATAATGGATGATACACGTGATCTCGTTACTATCTTATAATCAAACTTTTCCATAGAATTTTATCGCTTTTTTTCAAATTTTTTGCTTCCATTAAGATTTCCTACTATATTTTTCTAACTCTCCCTCTATGTGATCTTCACATGTCACTAATTTGGATATATTATATTGAGTTGATTTATCTTATTTGAGCTGTAATAAATACCTAATATTAAAATAACAATTTATTATTATTTATAATTTTTTTTTGGAAAGTCATAGTAATTTTGAATGATAGACAAACAAGAAAACAGTTATCATTGGATTAACTATTATGAGCTCTATCAAGTTAAAAAAAAATTATTGACTTTCAAATATTTATTTCTAGACTTTTGACATGTTCAATGGGATATTTTTATTCTTATCGTCTTTAATGATAGAAAAAGTTACACATGATCTCTTTAGAACCTTGGAATGCAACTTCATTATATAATTTATCTCTTTTCTTCAATTTATTTTTGTTGATTATACTACTATATAACTATTTGTTACAAAAAAATTTATTCACAATTATTTTTTTTGTTTTACGTTTATATTTTTACAAATGCAAAACAAGGTCCATTTGTAACTAAGAAACATCTTTAGATTCATCTCCACCATCTCCATCTAATGAAATACGTATTTTTATAAGGAGATATTTTGTTTCATACATTAGTTGATGATCAAGGATTTACATTGAATCTTTTTAGTGTCTTATAATGTAACTTTTTTAAGTAATTGATACCTTTTCTTCAAACTTTTTGTCCTAATTTTTTTATATTACTTTGTCATTGTAAATTTTCTCTTATGTGATTTTTAAAATTCTTTTATTTGCTTACATTACATTACTTCAATTTATTGCATTTTAGCTTTAATATATATTTATTTAGCACAAAAAAAATTAATATTGAATATGATTAGTTATTTTAGCAATTCATGGTAATATTAATTATAGTGTTATAGAGATGAAACAAAATATTACTGGACTTCTCTTGAGAAGATTTAACCAATTAAACATTAATTTTTATATTTTTAAATTTTTTATTTTTCAAGTTTTTGTCATGCTTCATAAGCCATTTAAATTCATAGGAGATTAACAATTGATGATTTATGCTCACTTTTGTTAGTGTATTAAACTGTAACCCTCTATACAATTAAGCTCATTTCTTCAAATCTTTTCTTTTTTTAGTCTTATTGTTTTGTGACTCTGATTTTTCTCTCATGAAACATTTACATCAATTTTATTTGCTTACATTATATTGTTTTAAATCATCTCAACTCAAAATTAATATACATTTTTCTAATATTTATGTAATGTTATATTTTTAATTATAATGATTTAATTTGGTAACTTTTAGTAACTTTAATTTAGTTTTGATCGTGATGAAATAAACATCATTAGACTTTTTTCAAAGAGCATTATCTAGTCAAGTATTCATATTTAAGTCCATAAGTTTTTGATCCTCCAAGGTTTTGCTATACCTTAGGCAACATTTCAATTCATAACAAATTTTATAAGTCAACATGTTACACTCCATCTCAATAATCTCCTAGAATGGGACTTTTCTATAGAATTAATTGCTTTTCTTTTCATTTTACATTTTTTTTTGGTTATATTGCTATGTAGCTCTGAACCTCCTCTAATGCATCTTTAGTTCTGTTATCTTGTTTTGCTTTAATTTATCTCATTTGAAAATTGGTATATATATATTTTTGCAATATTAAAACATTAATTTATATTTATTATATTTATTTAATTTAGTATTCCTTAGTTATTGAAAATGACATATAATTGAGATGAAACAAACTTAATTGAACTCATGTTGATGAAGTCTATTAAACTAAATACTAATTTTTGCATTTTAAATTTTTTTCTTTTGAGGTTTAGCACACTATAAGAGATATTTTGATTCTTACCTTATTTGATGACGAATGATTAACATTCAATTTTCTAAGTCATACAATCGAACTCTCTCATAAAATTTACCTAATTTTTAAAATAATTGTTGTTTTTATTTTGATATATTACAAGATAACTCTAGTTCTCTTCTCATTTTAATTTTACTTATGTTTTATTTTGTTGTATTATATATTTTAATTTATCTCATTTGAGGTTTAATTTATATATGTATATATTTAATTCATATTATAATAGAAAATTAATTATTTGAGAAAATCTAATCAACTTATAGTATTTTCAAAACAAGTTTAGCTGAAGAAAAAACAAATACATTGCATTTGGGTTGACAAGCTCTAAGAATTTAAATATTCATTTTATTGTTTACCAAATTTTATGTTTTATAATTTTGGCTTTTTTTGTTAGAAATTTTACAAATCGGTCATCTGATTTCAAGGTTTCCAGATTAAATCTATTTAAAATGATTGAACATTGCATCACTTTAACTTGATTATACTACATTATTTTAATGTATTTCATTTTAGCTTTAATAAATGTTTACATAATCATAAAAGAATTATTTAATGTTTTTAAATTTTATTTTTATTAATTATTTTAATTCATAGTAACTCTAAGAGAGATTAGAACATGTTGTAAACAAACATCCTTGAACTTGGCTCGATAACTCCATGCAACTAATTGTTCATTTTTTATATTTTTAATTATTTTTTCATTTGTCTTGCCATGCTTTATAGGATTAGAAAAGGGCTTCTCATGCCTCGATTTCTAGCATCCTTGAATCTCAAAGAAGCATCTGACTTACTGAGAGAGTCTGATATGACAAATATTCATACCTAATTTTATGATCAAGTATTTTGTCCACAATCTCCCCACTATCTCAAAATAAAACTATTTCATACAATCAATATCGTTTCTTTAAATGTTTTTCTTCAACTTGGTTTTTTTACTAACTCTAACTCTACTATCATCTCACTTTGAAATGTCCTTCATTTGGTTATAGTATCATACTTCAGTGTATCAGTTTTCAACTTTAATATATATGTTCACTTAATAGTAAAACATAATTTTATTATTATTTGTGCCTATTTATTTTGGTAATTCAATGTAAATCAAAGTAAGATTTGAATGAAATAGGGGCATTTCATTGTACTCATCATTATGAGCTATATCTAATGATATGTTTATCTTATTATTTTAAAAGATTTTGTTCTCTAAAAATTTATCATATTCTATGACATATGCTTTTTGATATTTTCTTAACGATTACCAAATGCATGAGGTTCTTAATATCTTGGAATCCTATGAAATATTTATTTCTTAATTTCTAGACATTTTATTTTCTAGGACTTAGATATACTTTACAAGATATATTGATTCTTGCATGATTTGATACTAAGGAAACTTACCCTTGATATCTTTGGTTTCCTGGAATACAAAATTTGCATAAATATTTTCTTATTTCTTGAAAATATTTTCTTTAACATGGTTATATTTTTTTGGAACACCAATTCAGTCCTACGTGACCTTTATATAAGAATTGTTTGTTATATTATATTTTTACAAAATATATCGTTTCCTCAATAATAAAAATTGCCAAAACTTTAAAATTATAATTTATTAATATTTATAAAAATTTTCTTTAATAATTCATCAAAATTCCAAATAAGGTTTATTTGACATGAAAGAAATGTAGTGGGGCTCATCACAATGAGCTTTATCTAATTAAACATTTGTTTTTAAATTTTTAAAAAACTTTTTTTTTTTTACATGATTTATGAGAAATTTTAATTTGTATCTAATTTATTGATAGTGGATGTTAGAAATGATCTTCTCAATATCATACAATGCAACTTTTCTAAACAATTTATTTTGTTTCTCCAAAATTTTCTCTCTGATTTGACAAATTATAATGTAACAACAAATCTACTCTAGTGTGATCTTTACATTGCATCAATTTACTATTATTACACTTCTTTAACATACCTTATTTGAACTTTAATATATATTTATTTATTATTTAGATAACACTCTAATATTTTTTTCATTGATCAATTTTGTAAATCTTAGAAATAATAAAGTGGGTCTTATAAAGTGAAACAAAATTTGATGGACTTGTTTTACTAGGGTCTACCCAATTAAAAATTCATTTTATTATTTTGAAATATTTTTTCCAAGGGTATTTATATGCTTTAAAGGACATCTTGATACACACCCAATTGACTATTAAGGATGTTATGCATAGTTTCACTAGTATATTAAAATGTATCAATAATTAACAACTTATCTTATTTCTTTAAATGATTGCCTTGGTATAGTTATATTGTTGTGTGTGTCTAAATCACTTATCATAAAAATTTGCATCTTTTTCGTTTGGTTATATTATATTTCTTCAATTTATCTCATTTAAGATGCAATATGTATTTCTTTAATATTTAAATAACAATAAATTCTTAATCAAAATACTTTAATTTTTGAATAGTAGTAATTCTAGACATGTTTTTAACAATAATTTTCTTAACTATTATTAGTCTTTTAGTAATAGTATTAGCATATTTTACATGGTATTTGGATTTAAGATGTCACACTTGACCTCTTTTTTGCATTGGAATTCAAGTTTTCATATAATTTTGCATTTTGTTTACAATTTTATTGTTTTATTTGGTTATATTTCTAAGTAACTCTAAATATGCTATATTATTGCTTTTATTAGGATATATTACATTACTTCAATTCACCATATTTCAACTTTGATCTTTTTATTGCTAGTACTAAAATATTAACTTATATTTAATTGTGCAAATTTAATTTAGTAATTCATAATTTTCAAAAATGTTGGTCAATTAAGTTGAAATAAATATCGTTAGGCTCATCTCGACTAATTCTATCCAATTATATATTAACTTCTATACTTTCAAAAGAAACTTATCTATAGTTTTTGCACACTATAAGGGACATTTTAAATGTTCCATGATTTCAAGATTATGTAATTTACGTTTGAACACCTTATCTCGTTTAATCTAACATTTTCATATCAATATATCAAATTTTTGAAAAATTGTTGCTTTGATTTGATGTATTATAAGGCAACTCTAATTCCTCACTCACCTAACTTTTACCTCTATTTAATTTAGTTATGTTATTTTGCATCAATGTATCTCAATTGTGCATTGATATATATTTAATTAATACCAAAATTAATTTTTTTTATTTATGGTACTCTTTTTTCTTAACTCATTATTTTTCCAAATGTGGGCTAATGGAGAAAAAAGCCATTGCACTCTTCTTGATGACCACTATATCACTCAATATTCATTTTGTACTAAAAAAAATTTATTATTTCCATAGTTTTCACTAAGTTTATGAGAATTTTGATTAATTATCGATCTAACACTTTAGGTTGCCACATTCATGTCCACAAAATCTTAGATTGCTACTTTCCTATAGAACTTATCTTATTTCTTCAAATAGTTTTCTTTAATTTGGCTATATTACTATGAAACTCTAAATCTTCTCTTATGTGAATTTTAAATAGCTTAAATTAACTTATATTACACTAATTCATTTTATCTCGTTTGAATTTTACTATATATTTACTTAATATTTATAAATTACATTGTCATTATTTATTCTTATTAGTTTATTATATCATAATAACTCTAAAAGACATTCAAACAAGTTGAAATAAACATCTTTAGACTTTTCTCAATAGGTTTCATCCTATTAAATGAATATTTTTAGGTTTCCAAATTTCTTTATGTATTATGCATGGTTTAGAAGACAGATTCTTATTTCATTTTATGATCAAAGATGTTGTCCTCAGTCCACTACATTTTTTCTAATATTTTTTTCTTCAGTTTAATTTTATTACTATGCAACCCTAACTCTCCTCTCATGTAACTTTGACATATATTTGATTTTGTTATATTATATTGTTTCAATTTATCTCAATTCAATTTTAATATATAAATTATTTAATGTTAAAATAACAATTTATTACTATTTATTATTTTTTATTTTGTAATTTATTGTAATTCTTAATGGAATTTGAATGAGACTAAACAAACTATGTTGTATTCATCATGATGGGCTCCATGTAGTTGAATAATCATTTTGAAATTTTTAAATATCTTATTTTCTTGAGCTTTTACTAATTCTACATGATATTCAATTCGCTCCTTTGATGATTAACAAGGTTACACTTGACCATTATAATATCTTTGAATGCAACTTCATGATGTAATTTATCTTATTTCTTCAAATTTTTATTTTTGGTTTTATTATTTACAATGTAACCCTTCAATTTCTCTTATGTTACCTTAATGTGTCATTAATTTTGTCATAAAATGTTACTTTAATTTATGTTTTTTCAACCATAATATATATTTCCCTAATACTAAAATAATTATTAAATTTAATTTATGTTTTTCTGTGTTTGTAGAGATTTACAATGAGGTTCTGTCAAGATGATACATAAATCTTAGGTTTTTCCTAACAAGAATTATTTCATTAAATATTTATTTTTACATTTGTAAAAATTAATTTTCTAGGATTTATACATAATTTATAGGACATTTCGAATCTTAAATGATTTGACAATAAAAGAACTTATGCTTGATGCTGCCAATGTCTTGGAATATATAAATTTTCCATAAACATTTTTTAATTTTTTGAAATATTTTGCTTTGACTTCGTTATATTTCTCTAGAACTATAATTCTATGATCATGTAACCTTTATAAAAAATTATTTTCCCATATTACATTCCCACAATTTAGCTCATTTCATCAATAATACATGTTTTCTTTATATTAAAATAATAATTTATTATTATTTATGTGTATTTTCTTTAGGAATTCTTAATAATTACAAATATGGTCTCATCAATATGAAACAAATATTGTTAAACTTTCCATAATGATGTCTAACCATTTACATATTTTTTTAAACATTTTAAATTTATTATTTTATCTAGTTTTAGCATGTTTTATGAGGAAGTTCAATTTATACATGACATGATGATCGTAGAAGTTACACTCAAATTCTTTACTACTTTGTAATGCAACTTTTTGAAACCATTTAGGTTATTTCTCCAAACCTTTAACTCAAAATTAATTATATTATACTATAGTAATAAACTTACCTTTAGTGATCTTTATATTATATTGATATGGTCCTATTACATGTTTTCGACTTATCATAATTTTTGCTTCATATATTTTTAATTAGTATAAATATAATATTTTACAATTTATTTTTCCTTATGAAACATGCAAATTAATAGTAATTACAAATCACATCTTATAAAGATGTAGCAAATATTGTTGGAGTTGTCTTGATGATATTTATCCAATCAAAAATTAATTATCATTATTTTAAATATTCTTTTTGAATGGTTTTGGCATGGTTTATAAGATATTTTGATTCATACCTAATTTGAATAGTGAGGATGTTACACTCAATCCTATTAGTATATTGAATTATAATTGTCTTAAAAATTTATCTCAATTCATCAAATAACTATTTTCATGTAATTATATTATTGTGTGACTGAAAATCTCCCATTATGTAACATTTACAACACTTTTATTTAGTCATATTATGTTGCTTCACCTTAACTCATTTCACCTTCAATATTATTTTTTCTTAACATCTAAATAATATCTTTTATTTATATGCTTATTCAAGTTATAATTTTAGAAAATTTTTATATGTTTTTTTATCAAGAAGAACCAAAAATTGTTAAACATGTCTAAAAAAGCTTAATCCAATCAATTATTCATTTTAAAGTTTTTAAATATTTCATTTTATAAGGTTTAGGCATGCTTTAAGTTTTCTTAAATTTTTTATATTATAATAATTTAATTTACTGTATCTTAAATATATCTTCCACAAAAAGATTACTGGATAGTTTGCTTGGTTGCATTCTAATAAAGTCTCACAAGACATGGTGTCATCAATCTCCCATAGTTGATAATTACATAACCATTGCTAAAATGAAAAGTATGCTAATCTTATGTGCATAAAAGTTTTTAAATAATTGAAATGATACAGAACATTAAAATAGAAAAAATTCAACAAATATTAGTATTAAAAAAGTGAAAACTCTTTTAAAATGAGAGTTCAAATCCCTTCTAATAAAATTAAGTTGCTTCCCCCCTTGAATTATTCAAAAGAAATGTGAATTCAAAATGTCTGCCAAATTCTAATGAAGCTAGTTATGGTAAAGTGTTTTTTAAAGATTTCTTTTAATTGACCACTAGGTACAAAAAAAGGCTAGAGTACTATCAATAGTTTGTACAATATCTCAATTGTTGTGGTTCATAATGCCAATGTTCATGGTATAGGAATATGGAGCCTGATCCCTTGACAAGTCAAAAAAACACTAATGTAAAGAACAACTACTTAATATTATGTTTTTAGATTTTATTGTAAATAGAAAAACAAAATTCCTTTTATGTATATAGCTCACAAAATTAGTGAGTTTCCATGAAACTAAAATACAATTGATGCACTCTTTTGTTTAGCAGTACTCCAAGCAAAATGAACATTAGTTGTTCTCATATTTGAAAAAGATAAATTTTTTAAAAATATCAAAAAAAATATTTAATTAGATAGAACTTATCATAACAAGCTTAACTAGTTTATTTTATTTTGTTCATATCTCATTTTGAATTACTATGAATTGTTGAAGCAGATAAACGTAATTAATAATGCATTATTATTTTAGTTTTAAATAAACATATGTTGTAACTCAAATCAATTATAATGAAGCATTTTAACAAAACTAAATCAAAATTACATAAAGCTCACATGTGTGGAGATTTATGGTTACGTTGTTATATAAATAAATGAAAGAGAACACTTTTAAGAAATTAGATAAATTATATAGGAAAGTTATATTCCAAATTGCTAAGAAGATTTGTTGTAATATTATAATTTGTCCATTTTTTTATTAATCAAAATATCTCTAAGATATGTTAAGCCTTACAAAAATGGTGACTTTAATGGAAATGAATATTTAACTAGATAGTACTAATCAAAACAAGTTATACAATATTGGTTTCATGTTTATCTAACATCATTTGTAATTGTTGCAAACTACCAAAACAAATAAGCACAATTTTATGTCATTATTTTAAGATTAGAAAAATTATTTTAAAGCTAAGATGTTACAAATTTAAGAAATGTCATATAAGCAATCAAAAGTAATGTAATAGTCAAATTATAAGAGATTTAGTGTTTCATATTTATATAATAAAAATTAGAGATAAACTTTTTGAGCAATGAGAAAATAAATATAAGGTAGATGCATTCAATGACACTAAGACATCAGAGGGTAACATTCTCGATCATCAAATAAGATATGAGTCAAAATGTCTCATATAACATGAAAAATAACCGAAAAAAAATATTTAACAAAGAAAAATTGATATTTAATTAGATATGGCTTATCAAGGTGAGTCAAATGACATTTATTTTATCTTGACTAGACATCAATTAAAATTACTATGAATTACTTTAAAAGTATAAGCAGTAATAAATTTTTTTTAAATATTAAGTTTGTGTCTTTCAAAGGTTTAATGAGCTATATTTTGGCAATTTATTGTAACTAAATCTAATTGATGTAAAGGTCATATAGGAAGAGAATGACAGTAGTATGGAAAGATATCCAAATCAAAGAAAGAAATTTGAGAAAATAAGATAAAATTTCAACAACATTCATTCTAATATATTGAGCATACTGATGGCAACATCTATGATAGTCAAATCTAGTATGTTTGTAAATTCTCATAAATGTTGTCAAAACCTAAGAAAATGAAATATTTTTAAATATGAAAATTAATTCATCTCAATTAGATTTTTTTTATAACCACAACAAATTACCAAAGTGTATATGTAAAAATAATAAGAAATAATTATTTGAATATCATTGAAATAAATATTAAAAAAATAAGATAAATTGAAGCAATATAAAATAACTAACACAAGGTGATCTAAATGCAAAGTGAAAGGACAATTTAGAGTTCTAAAGAAGTATAACAAAATCATGACAAAAAACTTATCAAACTAGGATATATTATAAAGGAATGTTGCATTATAGGAAAGAAGGAGATCGAGTATAGCATGTCAATCATCAAATTAAGTATCATAAAAAAAAACTCTAATAACATGTTAAAACCTTAGTAAATAAAATATATGAAAATATAAATTATAATGATCAATTACATAAATCTTGTCAAGAATATTTAAATGAGGTTTCAATTTTCTCAATCAAATCTCATTTCGATTTAGTATGAATTGCTAACATAAATATGCATAAATAATAAAACAACTTCATATTTTTAATATTATAAAAATATTACTAAAGGCAAAATGAGATAATTTAAAACAATGTAATTAACCAATTTGAAGCAATAATGCTCACACATTAGAAGATTGAGGGTAACATGTTTTATATACAATTCATAATAAAATATTTTAATAAATTATATAAATTATATAAATTATAATACAAAATTATGTTCCTATGTAATAAGAAGACTAAGTGTAACATCTTTGATTATCAAATCAGGTATAAATCAAAATGCTTCATATGCATGCTAAAACAATTAAAAAAAATGTACTTAAAAATATAGATAAGAAAATTTAACTATATATAACTAACAACAAGAAATTTCTTTTCTCTAGATAGTATCATGATTGAATGTTTTGAAAATTACAAAAAAAGTATAAATAATAATAAAATATTATTATATAAGATTAATCAAAGAAATACAAGAAAATTAAAACATCTCATAAAACATTGAATAATATTCAAAAGTAGAAATATTTAAAAATATAGAAATAAATAATTAGTTTGGTAGAGCTTATTGAGCCAACTTTGATAAGATTTGTTTTCTCTCTAATGGACTACTTTTGGAATTGTGACAAATCTTGTATGTAAATAAACATAATAATAATAAAATAGTATGTTAATGTTAAGAAAATATATTTTAATGCTAAAATGTGATAAATTAAGGAAATGTAATATAGCCAAACTAAAGAACAAAACTTAATGAAATAAGATCAGTCGTGTGATAGTTTTTTTTAAGACACTAAAGAGATCAAGTCATATATCCATTATCATCAAATCTAGCGTGAATAAAAAGCATTATAAAGTGAACAAACTGCTTGAAAGTAAAATATTTAAAGCGATATGAAAAATAATAATTTAATTTGGTAATGTTAGTCAAGATAGGTCCTACGACAACTGTTTTGTCTTGTGTAGAACTCATTTACAATTACATGATTACAAAAATAGATAAGAATAATAAATAACGAAGAATAATTTTTAAAATAAATATATGTTAGAGCTAAAATGAGTAAAATTGAAGTAATATGATATAAAGAAATTAAAATGATGTAAAAACACATGGGTGGAGATTTAAAGTTAAGTAACAATATAACAAAATGAAGGTGAAAATTTTGAAGAAATGAGATATAATATATGAAAGCTTGCATTACAAAATATTGAAGAAAAATTGTATAACATGTTTGATTATTAGATTAGAATAGAATTAAAATGTCTTGTAAAACATGTAAGGATGACGAAAATGTTTTAAAAATATTCAATATATATTTAATCAGATAGAGCTCATTGTGCTGAGTCTAAATAATGCTTTTTTCATGTCAAGTAAGCCTCATTTAGCATTATTACAAATTTCAAAAATGAAAAAGCATAAATAATATAAAATTATTCGTTTAATATTAAGTTATATTGACTGAAACCGAAATGAATTGAATTCCAAAGAATCTTGTAATACAAAATAAAAACGTCTTAAAGGTGACATAATTTAAGATTTAAGGTAACATAGTTGTTTTAAAAAAGCAAATTAAAAAATTTTAATAAACGAGACGAAGTGCATGACGTATAGGTCATCGAGTTAAGCCATTTGATGTTTGTTTCATCTTGATGAGACCATTTTATAAATTTAAAAAAATTATGAAAATAAATGGGCATAAACAATAATAATTTGTTAATTTAATATTACGTAAACATATATGACAATTAAAATGAGATTAATTGAAGAATTGTGTTATATTCAAGTGATTGGAATGTAATTGTGACACAAGACAATAATTAAAGTTTGCAGTAATATAACCAAATAAAAAATTGAAGGATTGAGATAAATTATCCTAAAAAATTGCATTCCGAGATAAGAAGGAGATCAAGTATAGAACCCTTGATCATGAAATCATGTTTGAACTAAAATGATAAGTAAAACATGGCAGAACCCCAAAATGCAAAATGTTTAAAAGAATAAAATGGACTATTTAATTACATTGAACTTTTCAAGATGATTCCAATGATGATATTTTTTCTAAATTATATTATGTTAGCATTTTTTAAAAATTTCTAAGTTAAATAAGCACAAATAATAAGAAAATCTTATTGTTATAATAATAAAACCTATATCAAACAAAATATGACAAATTCAAGCTATATGAAATTATTAAATAAAAAAGAAATACACATCACATAAAAGAAGATTTTTGTTTACAAAGTAAATGACTAAATAAAAACTTGAAAAATTGAGATAAATTGTATAGGGAAGTTGTATTCCATGATACAAAGATGATTGATTGCTACATCCTTAATCTTCAAATTAATACCAATCAAAGATTCTCACAAAATATGCCCAAATCATAGAAATTAAAACATTTAAATACATTGAAATTTAAATTTAATTGGAGATAGATCATTAAGATTTCTCAAACAATGCTTATTTCCTCTCGATTAGATGTTATTTTTGAGTTATAATGAATTTCTGACTTAAATAAGCATAAAACATAACAAATTATTTCTTAGTGTTAGGTGAACATATATTCAAAATAAAATGAGGTAAATTTGAGCATTCTAATATAACAAAATAAAGATAATTATTTGTCACACAAGAAAATGTTTAGCCTTATGTAATAATATTACCTGTTCATAGTTAAAAGTTTTACAAATAGAGATAAATTGTATGATAAAGTTGCATCCATATATAAAACATGATAAAACCTTTGGAAGTAAAATATCTAAAAATATTAAGAAAACATTGTTAATTAAATATAGCTAGCAAATGTGATTCGAATGATGCCTTGCATCTTAATCAAATATCCTTTAAAATTGCTATGAATTAGAAATTAAAGTAAGTGCAAATTATATTTAAATATTTTTTTAATATATATATATATATATATATATATATGTCCAAGCTAAATTAAGAAACATTGAATCAATGTAATATGACCTATTCTAATTAATGTAATTGTACTACAAGAAGAGAATTATAGATACAGAGAAATATATCCAAATCAAAGTGAGAAATTTGAAGAAATGAGATAAATTGTCTGAAAAAGTTTTATTTTAGGCGATTGAGTGTAATATTCTTGATCATAAAATCTGGTAGAAATAAAAATTTCTAGTAATACTACTTAGAATATAAAAAGTAACTTATTTAAAAGTTTAAATATTAAGATTTAATTCTGTAGAACACATCGAGACAAGAGCAGTAGTCATTAATTCACCTTGATTAGACTTTTTCCTAATTACTATAAATTTCTAAAGTAAAAAATGTAAAAAAAAATAAATTATTATTTTAATGAAAATTAATAATATAATAATAATAAAATGAGACAAATTAAAGTAATATCATAAATCTAAAAATGAGTGATGCATAGTAAGCATAGGAGAAGATATAAAATTATATAGTAAAATAATCAAATGAAAGTGACAATTTAAATAAATTATATAAATTATACAAGAAGATAATATTCTAATACACCTAGGGGATTGAGTGCAACATTCTCAATTATTACATTTGGTACAAATAAAAATGTGAAATAAACCATGCAAAACTTTACAAAATAAAAAAATTAAAATATAGAAAAATAAATATTTTATTGCATATAGCTTATTCAGACGACTTCAAAGATCTTTGTATTGTCTGTGTCAAACCTTTTATCAAATTACAATCAATTATTAAAGTAATTAAGCATAAAAAATAAAATGGTATTATTTCAATTATAATATATATATATATATATATATATATATATATATATATATATATATATATATATATATATATATATATATATATATATATATATATATATATAAAATTTAAAATTAGATAAAATGAATAAAATAATATAATCAAATTAAATTGATGCATGTGTCATACGAGAGGAGATTTTTAGTCATTTAGTAATTTAACTGAGTAAAGTTGTTATAAAGGTGACACGAGAAGAGATTTAGAGTTACTGAGTAAAACAACTAATTAACTGTAAAACATTGAAGAAATTATATAGACTATAAATGAAAGTTGAATAATGTGGTAATTATAGATTGAGCATAACATCCTTAGTTTTCAGATTAGGTAGTATTCATAATGTCTTATAATAATGCCCAAAAAAAAATAAAACCATATTAAATTAGCTAAACTTAATATCACATAAACCTTATATGTAATTATTGGTATTTAGAAAAATAAAAAAGCATAAATAAATTTAAATTATTCGTGAAGTACTAAGCAAAAAAATATTAGAGCTTAAACCATAAAAGCTAAAGAAATGTAGCTTAGCCAAATTTATAGAAATTGTTTGAAGTAGCAAGTTCAATTGCATTAGAATGGTTCATTCAAAGATGGGAAGAAAATCGAGGGCAAAATCAACTTTTGTCAACTACATTACCAACCAAAATCCCTTGAAAAGCTTGCTAAAACAATTGAAAAAAATGTTTAAAAAATTTTAAAAACATTTAATCAAATAGCGCACCTCATGATGGGCCAAATTATGTTTGTTTCAACTTGCTCTAACATAATTTTAAACAGTTATGAATTATAAAATGAAATAAAGACTAATAATAATAAAGTATTTTTAAAATATTTACTAAATAAATATTACAAATAAAATATTTAAAATTGAAGCAAAGTAATATAACTAAATGAAACATATGTAAGGGGTACACAAAAAAATATTTTGAGTTATAGAGTAGTGTAACAAAATTGAAGAGAAAAGTTTTACTAAAATTGGGAAAGTAGCATTATAAGATACTACATTGTCCAAGGGTAACATCCCCGATCATCAAATCTGGTACAATTTGAAATATCATGTAATAATTTAATAATTATTGAAAATAAAAAATTTAAAATTGAGGAGATTAATATTTAGTCGGAATGAGCTAGTTAATATGTGTCCAATGATAAATTATAGAAATATAATATAGCCAAATTAAGGCAATATGAAGGTCACCAAAGAAGAGAATTAGAGTTACATTGTAATTTAACCAATTGAAAAAGAAAAAAAATTAAGAAAAATATAAATTTTGTAAGAGTTTTATATTTTTATATACTAAGGAGATCAAGCAAACATACTCAATCATCAAATCTAGTATGTTTTGAAGTATCATGTACAACCTACATAATCCTTAATAAATAAAATATTTTAAAATATAAAAAATATTTAATTGTATGCAGCTTATTGACATAAGTGCAATGATGTTTATCTCATTTTAATTATACCTTTGTATAATTTTTGTAAATTAATAAACTAGATATGTATAAATAATAACAAACAACTATTTTAATGTTTGACAAGCATTCAAGCCAAAATGAGATAAATTAGTTGAAATGTTATATAATTAATGCAAAGTGATGTAAATATTCCATGATTGAAGATTCCGAATTTGATAGCAATAAAACCTATTCAAAGTAAAAAAACTTGATGGAATGAGAAAATTATAATTAAAGTTTCATTAAAAGATACTAAGAAGATTAAGGGTAACATACTCGATCGTGAAAATTAGTGTGAATCAAAATGTCTCATTCAACATGCTAAACCCTATAAAATAAAATATTTAGATACATAAAATTTAATATTGGATAGGAAGGGGACCTATTAGATGAATCGAGCATTGTCTATTTCATCTATGTTGGAACTCATTAGGAATTACCATTAATTTCTAAATTAAATTAGAATAAATTAAAAAATTATTTTTTTAATACTAAGCAAAATATGGTAAATTATAAATAAGATAAATTGAAAAAATATATTATACCCTATTCAAAGAAATGTAAAGGTCACATGGGATAAATATAAAAACATTGAGAAAATGAGATAAAGTATTTAGGAAAGTTTGATTCAAAGAAAATTTGGAGAACAAATATAAAATTCTAGATCATTAAATCAATTATGAGTCAAAATATCCCAAAAAAGACTCCAAAAAGTTTCAAAAATTATATTTTAAGAAATCAAAGAGTTGAGATTTAACTAGATAAAGTTTATTAACACAAATATAATGATGGTTATTGTGTCATTATTTTTCCTCATGTTGAATTAATGTAAATTACAAAATAAATTAGTAAAAGTAATAATTAACAATTAATTTGATATTAAATAAAAATATATAGAAAGTTGAAATGAGATAAATTTGAGTAATGTATAATTATGAATTCATAGTAATGTAAAGGTCAAATAACAAAAGATTTAAAGCTGCATAGTAAAACATTCAAAGCTATGTAGAGATTTTACAAAAATGAGACAAATTATAAGGTAACATTTTATTCTGAAGTCTAAGAAGATGAAGGGTAACATCCTCGATTACCAAATTAGATAGAATAAAGATGTCTAGCAAAGCAAGAATAAACACTAGAAAACAATATATTTTACATTAAAAATGATTATTTAATTTGATAGAGCTTATTTAGAAAATTCAAATGATGTTTTTTTCATCTTGATAGAAACTCATTTGTTATTTCAACAAATTCATGCATTTAATAAGCTTAAATAATAATAAATTAGTATTTGAATATTAAATAAAATATATTAAAGTTGAAACCAAGTAATTTGAAGTAATCTAATATAACAAAATAAAGGAGATGTAAATCTAACATGAGAGTAGAATTTGTGATCCATACTAATATAACAAAATAAAAGTAAAATTATTATATAATTGAGATGAAGTATTCAAAGTTGCATTGTAAAATACTATAGAGATTAAGTGTAACCTCTTTGATTGTCAAAATAGAAATGAATTGAAATATCTCATAAAATATGCAAAAATTCTTAAAAAAAATTAAAATATAGAAATAAAAAATTAAGTTGGTAGGACTTATTGAGATGTGTTAACTATGTGCTTTTCATCTTAGTTAGACCATGTTTAGAATTCTTACAAACTAAAAATATCATAAGAAAAATACTAATAAATTATTATATTTATATTAAAAAAAAATTTATTAAAGATGGATGTCATAATTTGAAGAAATTTAACATAACCAAAAAAAATTATGTAGATATCACATACGAGGAGATCATTGCAAACAATTTGAAGAAATTAAACAAAGTGAATATGAAAGTTGCTTTCTATGATAGGAAGAAGATCATGTAGGACATCCTCAATAATCAAATCTATAATGAATAAAAGTATCTTATAAAGCAAGCCAAAAGTATAAGAAATTAAATATTCAAAAATTTTCAAAAAGATTAACTATTTACATAAGGCTCATCCAAAAGAGTTTAATGACATTCATTTTTCCTCAAAAAGACATTAATTTCGAATTTCAATGAATACAAATCAAATAAGCATAAATAATTTTTAAATTAATATTTCAATATTAAGCATATATATATATATAATAAAATAGGATTAATTGAAGCAATGTAACATAACTAAATGAAAGCAATGTAAATGTTAAGCTAGAGGAGATTTAAAATTCCAAAGTAATATATTCTATATAAAAAGAAAACAATTTAAAAATCAGATTAATTGTACATGGAAGTTGCATTCTATGATACAAAGTAGACTGTGCATAACATTTTTAGTCATTAATACATGTCCAAATAAAAATTCCTCTTAAAGTAAAGAAAACATTTTGAAAACATTATTTAAAAATTTCAAAAATAAATATCTTATTAGAGAGAGATCGTTGAGATGAGTCAAATGACATTTTTAGGTCTCGATCAGAACTTGTTGGGAACTACTATGACATATCAAAGCGAATAAGCATCAATAATAATAAATTATTATTTTAAAATATAAAAAATATACAATGAAATTAATTATGATTAATTGAAGTTGTGCAATGTAACCAAATAATGGTTATGTAAAAGTCAAATAAGAAGGCATTTAGAGTGATATAGGAATATAACCAAATCAAAGAAAAAATTTTTAAAAACTTATAAATTATTTAAGAAATTTACATTCCAACATATTAAGTAGATCAAGGGAAATCTTTTTGATCAAGACATCTAGTATGTATCAAAATGTCTCACAAATCCTATAACGAAACTTACAAAATAAAATGTTTAAGAAAATAAAAATAAATATTTATTAAATATAGCTTTTTATAATTAATCCAATAAAGTTTATTTAGTCTCGATTAAATCTCAATTATAATTACTATCGATTATTAAAAGAGTTACATGAACATAGTAACAAATAATTATTTTAATTTTTAGCAAATAAATATTAAAATTTAATTGATATTAGTTGAAGTAAATGTAATATTAATAATATAAAAAAATGTAGGTGTCACGTGAGAGGGGATTTAGAGTTACATAATAATATAAAAAAATAAAAATAAAAAAAATAAAGAAAAAAGACACAAATTACAAGGGAAAGTTTCTTCAAAATATAAAAAAAATAAAAATGTCTCCTTCAATATGACAAAACCCTAGTTAATAAAACAATTTAAAAATATGTAAATATAAAAATATAAAAAATAGTTTTTTAATTAGATAGAGGTTGTCAGGATTAATGAAATTATATTTGTTTCATTTTAAATAATTCTCATTATGTATTTCTATGAACTACTAAACAAAAAATAAATAAATAAAAATTTTTTATTTTTATATTAACAAACAATATATTAAAGAAATGTGATAAATCGAAACAATATAGCATAAAACTTTAAGGAAATGTAAAACTTTGATTAGATCATATTTAGAGTTACATAGCAATATAACCTAAACAAAGAAAAAACCTTGAATAAATAAGATAAATCATAAGAAAAACTTGTTTTCCAAGAAACTAATGATATAGTGTAATGTTATCAATCAAATCAATTACAAGTAAAAATATCTCGTAAAGCATGTGAACTTAATTAAAAATAAAATAGTAAGAAATACTTATAAGAATACTTAATTTATTATAGCTTGTCTAAATGTGTTTGATAATGTTTATATCTTTTAAAAAGGTGCTCTTTCGAAATTACTACAAGTTACTAAAAGAAATAAGCATAAATAATAGTAACATGTTATTTTAATATTAAGACAATAAATTTTATAATTGAAATTGTGTAAATTGATAAAGTTAATATAACTAAATCAAAGTGATGTATCAATCCCACAATATATGAGAATGTTGTATTCTGTGATAATAAGATGAAGTATAATATCCTTGATCATAAAAATAGGTAGATAACAAATCACCTTATATGGCATGGAAAAACCATAAAAAATAAAATATTTAAATATTGTAAATTAAATATTTAATTTAATGTAACTCATCAAGTTGAATACAACTACTTGGTTTAGTGTTGAACGAACCTCATTTGGAATTATTATAAATTATAGGTTAAATATGCATAAATAAAAAAAGTTAATTATTTTAATAATCAGAGAGCATATATTAATGTTGAAATAAAAAAATTGAAACAATATAATAGATCAAAGATAGGTCTATGTAAAGGTAAAATGAGAGGAGATTTTGAGTTATGATGTAAAATAACAAAATCAAAGTGAAACATTTGATGAAATGAGATAAATTGTTTGAGGACTTTGCATTCATTGATGTAATGTCCTTGATCATAAAAGTAAACTCATTGTCACAAGAAATATGCAAAATCTTCCTGAAATATAATATTTAAAAAGTATAAAACTTAATATTTAATTTGATAGAGCTTCTCAAGGAAATACAACAATATTTTTTGTCTCAATCAAAAAAAGTTTTATGATATTGCAAATTATAAATGCAAATAAAAATAAATAATATTTAGTTAATTTTTAATATTAAGCAAGTATTTATTAAGCTTGAAGTAAGATAAATTAAAATAATTTAATATAACCAAAACAAAGAAAAATATTTGTGCGAATAACGTCAATTGTACGGCAAAGTTTCTTTCTAGGATACTGGGAAGAACAACTACATCATGGAAGAGCATCAAATCACATACAAATCAAAAAGCTTTTTATATGGTTTTCTTGAAAATAAAATATAAAGAATTTATATATTAAAATTGTTAATTAGAAAAGGCTCTTCTTGATGAGTCTTATGGAGTTTGTTCCACCTATTGTGAACATTATTTAGAATTACAACAAATAAAGAAACCAAAGAAAAATATTTAATAAAAAATATATATATTTATAATAAAAATAAATAATCCAAAAAAAATTAATTAAAATAATTGAATATAACACAACTAAATAAAAATTATGTAAAGGTTACAGGAGAGGATGTTTTCAATTACATGGTGATATAACAAAATGAAAGTGAAAGATTTAAAGAAATGAGACAAATTTTACAATAAAGTTGGATTTCATGATACTAAGGGAGACTGTGTGCAAAATTCTTGATTTAAAAAACATGTATGAATAGAAATCACTGAAAAAATATCTAAAGACCCTAAAAAATGAAATATTTCAAAACATAGAAAAAATATTTAATTGAGCAGAGCTCGTCGAGATAAGACAAAACATGTTTGTTTCATCCGGTTTGTATCTTCATTTGAATTACTAGGAATTACAAAAATTAAAAAGCTTAAAAAATATCTTTAAATTTCATGAAATATATATATATATGTTTGTATTAAAGTTGAAATGATATTAATTGAACAAATGTAATAATACTAACTCAAAGAAATGTAAAGGCAAAATTAGATAACAAGAAGGGTCTCTTAGTGATTTTTCTAGGTTGAAGCCACAATTTTAATAAACGAGATAAATTTTAGTCAAAAGTTGCATTCTTGGATGTTAAGTAGGTTGAGTGTAATATGCTCAATCATTAAATCATGTAAAAATTGAAATGTCTTGTAAAACATGCAAAATCCCTTCAAAATAGAATATGTAAGTAGGTAAAAATAAAAATTTAATTGGATTGAGCCCCTTGATATGAGTCAAAATTTCAATTTGTCTTGATCAAACATAATTTTTAATTAATGCATGCTTCCAAAGTAGATAAGAAAAAATAATATTTTTTTTATATTAAATAAATATTAATTAAAGGTGAATGAAATAAATTTAAGCATTATGATACAACAAAAGAAGATAATGAAAATGTCGCTTGAGAGATTATATACTATAATTTAATGACAACTAAATTCAAGTAAAACTTTTCAAGAATAGAGATAAATTATGCTAGAAGGTTATATTCCAAGATACCAAGGTGGTAGAGTCTAACGTATTTGACCATGAAATGATATAACAAAAATAATTCACGAATGGCATGACAAAATCTATGAAATTAAATTATTTAACTACATTTAAATGAATATTGAATTTGATAAAGCTTACGAGATGAGTGCAATGATGTTTTCTTGCCTAAATTAATTCTCTTTTAGAATTTCTATAAATAAATGTTAAAGCTAACATGAGATGAATTAGGGTAATCTAATATAACAAATTGAGGTGATTTAAAGTCACATGAAACAATTTTTAGAGATTGATAGTAATAGAACTAAATGAATGGAAAAACTTCTATCAAATGGGACAATTATTTTGAGAAAGTAGTATTTCAATATATATGGTGGTTGAGTGTCACATCCACTATTATAATATCAAGTAAAAATAAACAACCATCATAAACTATGCTAAACTTTAAGAAAATTAAATAAATAAAATGTTAAAAAATTAAATATTTAATTGGATATAAATCATCTAGATGACTACAATGATGTTTGTTAACCTCGATCAAGTTGGGTTTGGAATTGCTAGAAATTAGCAAAAAAGTACATAAGAAATTATTATAACATTTTGTTAGTGTATATTTATTGAGGCTATATGTGATAATAAAATCAAAGTGATGTCAATAAAATAAGAAAGAAGAATTGGTGTTCAATATCATTATAACCAAAGAAAAGTAAAAAAGTTGAAGAAATGAGTTAATTTTTACTCCAAAGCTTCATTACCAATACTCAAGTGATCAAGTCAAAACAGCTTAAATGTTTTCCTAATTTAAGAAGGTTTTTGATTTCTACCTAGTAAATATGAAGTGAGATAAATTGAAGTAATTTAATCCCACCAATTTAACATGATGTAAAGGTCATGTGAGAGGAGAATTAGAGGTTCATAATAATATATCCAAACCATAATGAAACACCCAAACAAATGAGATAAATTATAATAGACAATTACATTACAAGATACTTAAGAGATCAATTGTTATAATCTCAATTGTTAAATCTTTCACACGTGAAAATATCTCTCTAACCATAAAAAAATATTAAAAAGTAAAAAATTTAAAAATAATAGAATAAATATCTTGTAAGAAAAAGTTAATCTAAGTGACTCTAACGACATTATTTCAATCTTGATGAAACCTTATTTTTAAATATTGGAAATAGTCAAATTAATTTCAAGATAGTAATAAATTATTTTTTTAACTTTAATTGAATATATATTAAAAAAAATAGAAATAATTTAATGTATTGTAATACAAAAAATGTCAAAGAAATATAAATTTCACACTAGTGGTGATTTAGATTAGTAATATATCTAAATCAAAGAAAAAGATTTGAAAAAATATGGTAAATTATTAACAAAATGGTATAGTTTGTCAAACTAACGATATCAAGTGTAAAAACCTAAATAGTCAAATCATGTATAAATAAAAATATTTCATAAGACATGAAAAAATTGTAGAAAATAAAATATTTAAAAATATAAAGATGAATATTTAAAGGAATAGAGCTTAGTGAGTAAAGTTGAAAGATAAGTTTTTTTCCCAATCATAACTTGTTTTGAATGACTATGAATTACCAAAAGGATATACAAAAAATAAAAAACAATAATTATTTTAATATTAAGTAAATTTATATGAAGTTTCAATTGCGATAAATTAAGGCACCAGAATATAACCATTACAAAGAAATGTAAATGACATGAGAGGAGATTAGACCCACATAATAATATAACTAATTAATAACAAAACTTGAACAAAAGAGATAAATTAAGAGGGAAAGTAGTATTACAGGACAGTAAGGATATGCAGTGTAAAGTCAATAATTATCAAATCTTGCAATTCAAAATATCTTATTGAACATGACAAATCCTTACCAAATTATATATTTTAAAATAAAAAAAAAATAATGTTTGATTAGATAGAACTCATCGAGGATAATCAAACCTCGTTTGTTTCTTTTGAAAGAAACCACCTTTTGAATTTTCTTTAATTACTAAAAAAACCTATAAATCATAAAAAATTATTATTTTAATGTTAAGTAAAAATCTACTAAAGGTAAAATAAGATAAAGTTAAGAAGTGTAGCATAACCAATTTAAAGCAATGTAAAGGTCTTAGAGTAGATTTAGAGTTGCATAGTAATATAACCAAATAAAAGAAAAAAGAGGAATTACAAGAAACAAAGGTGTTTGTCCAACATCATCAATAACCAAAATAATCAAAAATTGAGATATCTGATAAAGCATGCAAAATCAATTAAAAACAAAAAATTAGATAATACTTATATGGATTTTAAATTTGATATAACACATCCAAAAAAATGTTATTTTAATAAATGATATTTTATTATTAGGAAAATATATATTACTACTGAAATGAGGTAAATGAAATTAATGTAAAATAACTAAATCAAAGCGATGCATTGGTCACACATTGTGTGGGTTGCGTTTCATGACAACCTGATGATCGAGTGTATCATCTTGGATGATGAAAACAAGAAGAAGTCAAAATATGACATAAATAAGAAAAAACTTTAAAAAAATATTTAGATATTAGAAAGAAATAATTTAATTTTATATGTCATATCAAGATTATGTAGTGACATTTATTTAGTCTTGATTAGACCTCAATTTGCATTACTATGAATTATAATGTAAAATAAGACTAAATAAAAAATTATTATTTTAATAATACATGAAATAATGCAAAAGTTGAAGTGAGTTGAAGTAAAGTAATGCAATATATCCAAATTAGTTCAATGTAAATATAACATAAGAGGAGATCTAGTGTTACAAATTAAAATAGCAAAATCATAGTAAAACATTTAGTGAAATGAGATACGTTATTAGAGAAAGTTCCATTCATCAAATATAATATCCACAATAATCAAATTAGGTACGAATCAATCAATTAATCATGTAAAAATTGAGACGTCCTGTAAAACATGCAAAATCTCTTGAAAATAGAATATTTATAAAAATAAAAATGAATATTTAATTTGATAAAACTTTTTTATATGAGTCCAACCTTTGCTTCATCTTGATCATACATCATTTATACGTAATGCATATTACAAAATTAAAAATATACATATTAACATGAAGAAGTATTATAATACATCCAAATGAAAATAATGTGTCTTCTAAGTGAAGGTATTGTGCAATACCACAATATAACAAAATTAATGTGAAATTATTAAAGAATTTTTTTAAATTGTAGAGGAAAGTTATATTTTGAGATACCAAGGTGATCAAGCATGACACCCTCGACTCCCAAATTATACACCAATAAAAAGATAAGTCCAATGATATTTTTTCATCTCGATCAAATCTTTTTTAAAATAACAATAAATTTTCAAAGTATATAAGACTAAATAAAATAAAATTATTTTATAATATTAATTTAATATTTATCAAATGTAAAATGAGATAACTTGGAGTAATAACAAAATCTAGGTGACTTAAAACTCACTTGTGACAATATTTTTAGTTGCAAAACAACGCAACTAATTCAATGTGAAAAATTTAAAAAAATGAGACAAATTGCATAAGAAAGATGCATTCCAATATATAAGAAGATCAAGTGTGACATCATCAATTATAATATCAAGTAGGAGTAAAACATCATCATAATGCATGCTAAAAATTATTAAAAACAAATAATATACATAAAAATGAATGTTTAACTAGATTTAGTTTAATAAGATGACTCCAATGATGTTTGTTGTCCCTCAATATGGCCTTGTTTGGAATTAACACTAATCAAAATATTTAAAATAAATAAATAATTATAAAATAATATTTTAATATGATTTATATGTGTATTAGTTGCGACAATATAATTTAACAAAATCAAGGCAGTGTGGACATAATGAGACTAGAGAGTTGTAGTTTAGTAATAATATAACTAAAGGAAATAAAGTTGAAGAAAAGAGATAATTTAATCTATAAAGTTGCATTCCAAAATAATATAGAGATCATCTATAAAATCTTAAATTTTACCATACTTTAAGTTGCTTTTTTATTCCAACCCAACAAAGTAGATGTGTGATAAAATTGAAGCATTGTAATCTAACCAAATCAAAATGTTATTAAGGTCACATGGAAGGAGAATTAGAACTCAATAATATATCCAAATAAAGGAAAAATATTGAAAAAAATTAGATAAATTTTATGCAAAACTTGTATTGGATGATAATTAAGAGATTAAGCAAAATAATCTCAAACACGAGTCTATTATGCATGAAAAAATGACATAAAACATTCAAAAATATCAAACAAATAGAATATTTAAAAAATTAGAAACTAATATCTAGTTGGATAGAGCTAATTTTAGGTGAACCCAATGATGTTATTTTGATCTCAAACTCACCTCATTATAAATTATTAAAAATTTAGTGTTGAATCATAAATAATAAAATCATGTATGAATAAAAAAGTCTCTTAAAAATGGTAAAATTTTAGAAAATAAAATTTTTATAAATAAATAAATTAACATTTAATTAGATGGATCTTGCTATGTCGAGTCAATTGGTGTTTTTTCTTCACAATTATGGCTCGCTTGAAATTACTATAACTCAGTAAAGTTAAAAAGACATAAATAATAAAAAATTCATTATTTCAATCTCTACTTAATTTATGTTAAACTTCAATCAGATAACTTGAATTAAAATTGTATAACCAAATCAAGGCAATGTAAAAGTAATGTGAGAGAAGATTTAAATTTACATAGTATTCTACTACAACAAATAAAAATTACTAAAAATTAAAAAAAATTATGAGAAAGTTCCATTCAATGACACTAAGGAGATCTAATGTAACATCCCTATTCTTCAAGTCAGACAAAAATCAAAATGGATCGTGAAGCATGCCTAAGTAATAAAAAATAAAATATTTAAAGATGTGGACATTAATATTTACAATGATTAAACTTATGAACAAACTCCATAGAATTTGTTTTCTCCTATTTACACATTGTTTGGAATTACTATAATGATCACGAGTAAATATGCAATAATAATAATTATTTATTATTTTAATATTAAGTATTTATGTAAGAAAGTTACATGGCAAAAACAAAAACAATCTAATATATCAATATTAAAGTGATACCGATGTCATATTATAAACGATTTATGAAGACATACTAGATTAAATAGCAATAAAAAATAATAAAGTATTGTTTTATTATAATCTAAATTTTTATTAATTTTGAAAAGAGATAAATTGATAACGTCTATTATGACCAAAATGAAGCGATGTAAAACATGAATAGGAGGAGGTATATTGTTAAATGTTGATAACCAAATAAAAATAGAATATTTAATGAAGGGAGATAAATTCTATGAAAAAGTTATATTCTAAGACACTAAGGAGATATAGTGCAGGAACTATAAACATCAAATCAAGTAAGAATTATATGTGCTATCAAGCTCCCTAAAGCCACCAAAAATAGAATATTAAAAAAACTACAAATTGAATCTTTAGTGAGGTAGATTTGTTTGAGACAAGTCCAACAATATGTACTTTATCTCAATGAAATGTCACTTGAAATTACTAAGAAATATAAAATAGGCATAAAAAATAAAAAAATAATATTACAATATTAAGTAAATATATATTAAGCTAAATATGTAAATTTGAAGTAATTTAATAAAATAGAGTCAATGGAACATAAAAGTTGCCTGAAGGAAGATTTAGACTTAGAAAACAGTATAACTAAATATAAGAAAAAATTGAAAGATATGAGATAAATTTTATGGGACAGATGCATTCCAAGATACTAAAGTAATTGAGTATAACATTCTTGATTATCAAATAAGGTATTAATTTAAATGTCTATTAAGGCATGCCAAAATAATAAACAAATATCGTAGAAAATAAATATGAATATTTAAATAGTTGGAGCTCATCGAGATAGTATAATGACTTTTGTTTCTTTTTTATCAAATCTCGTTAAGACACTTTTTAGCTAAAAAAGCAAATAAGCATAAAATCATCAATTGTTTTTTTAATATTTTGTAACTATTTGTTTGGGATTTGTGATAAAGTCAAGCAAAAAATATAACTAAAGCAAAGAATTATAAGGGTCACATGAAATGAGATTTAGAGTTAGAAAGTGATGTAACAAAATGAAAGCAAAAAGATAAAAAGGTAAGGATGAATATATTCTTTTATATAGCTCATCAAGGTGACTACAACGATATTTACTTTGCCTTGAATGCACTTTGTTTAGAAGTACATTGAGTTACCAGTGTAAAGATATAATTATTAATAAATATTATTTCAATAATAAAGAAATACATATTAAAGTTGAAAAGAGATAAAAGTCACACTGTTATGTTGATGTAAAAAACAAAGAAAACAATTTGAGAAAAGGAGATAAATTTTATTAGAATGTTGCACACCAAGATGCTGAAGAGTTCTTGTTAACATAATAGATCATTAAATTAAGTAGGACTGAAAATGTGTCCTTAAGAGTGCAAAATTCTTTGAAAATAGAAAAAATAAAAATATAGTAATAAATACTTATTTTGATAATGCTAGTTGAGGCTAGTCTATTGACATTTCTCTCACTAAGATCATACCTCATTTGGAATTATTGAAAATCACTGAAATATAAAAAAAGATAAACTACAACAAATTATTATTTTAGCATAACATTAATATATATTATTACTAATTTTATATTAATTGAACCAATGTGACATAACAAAGTCAAAGAAAAAGAAATTACAAAAATAAGTAAATTGTTTTGTAATGTTGCATTCAAAGATAGTAAGGAGATCAAGTGTGCAATCATTGATCATTAAATCTAGTATGAATCAAAATTTATCATAAATCATACACAATCATAGAAAAGTAAGTAATTAAAAATATGATATTGAATATTTAATTTGTTACAGCTCATCAAGTTGACTTGAACAACGTTTGTTTGAACTTGTTTAAACCTCTTTTAGAAGTACTATGAATTATAAAATTAAATAAGCATGAATAAAAAAAATATTATTTTATTATTTAAGAAACATATGTGAAACGTGGAATCTGACAAATTTAAACATTATAATAAAACCAAATTAGAGGGATAAAAATTATACTCAAAGGCACAACTAGGTTTTAATAGAAATATAAAACAAATCAAAGTGAATAGATTTTAGAAATCAGATATATTATAAGGGAAATTTGCATTACAAGGTGGTAAGGTGTTTGGTGGCATCCATGATTATCATATAAATGTATTATAAAGCATTCCAAAATATCATGGCATAAATATTAAAAAATATTAAGTTAATATCACATAAATATATTATAGTTGAAATGAGATAAACTTAAAAAACATAATTTAAGCAAATCAAAGTGATATAAAGTTTACATGAGGAGAAAAATGTTGTGGGAAAGTTACTTTCCAAGTTACTAAGTACATTGAGGGTAGCATACTCAATTATCAAATTAAGTATGAATAGAAATATCTCACAAAATATGTCATAATATTAGAAAATTAATATTTAAAAGTATTTAAAAAATATTTAATTAAACATTTCTCATTGAAATGAGCCCAATAATGTTTATTTCACCTTAATTATTCAATATTTAAAATTTCTCAAAAAAAGAAATGTAAATTAGTGTAAATAAAATAATTAATTATTTTGATGTTGAGTATAATTATGTTATAGCTTAAATTAGAAATATTAAAGAAAAGCAAAGTAAACAAGTCAAATGGATGCAGGAGTCACATAACAAAAAAATTTGAGCTTCATAGTAATATAACCAAAAGTGAAGAAGAAGATTTAAAAAATTAGCTTACACATTTAAGAAAGTTACAATCCAGGTTATTGAGGAGATCAAGTATAGCATTATCGATAATCAGATTTGGTAAAATGAAAAAATCACATGAAGTGTGCCATAAAAAATGATTTTTTAATTATGGAATTGAATATTTTATTGAAAAGGGGTCATTAAGGTAAGTCCAATGATATTTACTTCATGTTAATTGGACATAATTTAAAATTACTAAAAATTAACAAAATAACTAAGAATGAGTAACAATAAATTTTTTTAATAACTAAATAAATATATGCTAATGGTAAAATAATATAAAATGAAGAAATGTAATATAACCAACTGAAAGGCACGTAATGGTCACATGATTAGAAATTCAAAGTACAATAGTGATATTGCCAAGTCAAAAAAAACTTTGAAAAATGAGATAAATTTTAATGAAAAGTAGCACTTAGCATACTAAAGAATGTTAATGTAATATCCCTGATCAACAAATCAAGTATAATCAAAAAAGTTTATGAAGCCTACAAAATCAATGGAAAATAAAATGTATGAAAATTTGAATATGAATATTTAATTGAATAGAGCTCAACTAGATGAGCCAAACAACTTTTGTTTCGTTTCTATCAATCCTCACCAAGTAATACATTGAATTACAAATGTAAATAAGAAAAGATAAAAATAAATTATTATTTTAATGTTTTCTAAACATACAATAAAGTTTAAATGATATAAATTGGCATAATGTATAATAACAAAGTCAAAGTGATGTAAGTTGCATGAGTGGAGATTTAGGATTACATTTTGATTAATCTTCTCAAGGGGAAATTTTGAAAACTTAAGATAAATTGTCCTAAAAAGTTGTATTTAAGACACTGTGGAGATAGAGTGTAACTTCCTTGATTGTTAAATTAAGTTCGAATCAAATTATCGATTGATTATGGCGTATTAGAACTCTAGAAATTAAAATGTTTATGAATTTGAAAATGAATATTCATTTAGGTATAGAATGCAACATTAATCCAATGACATTACTTTTGACATAATCAAAAAGATTTATATTTTCTACAAAATGTGAAAGAAAATAAGAATGCATAACTAAAAAGTGTTTTTTTTAATATTAACAATGCATATTTTATAATTAAAATGAAATAATGTGCAACACAATAACATAAAAATTTAAAGCACTATATGGGCCACATGGGATGAAATTAGAGTTATATAGTAATATAACAAAATAAATGATAATTTAGTGCAACCATATGTAACGTCTAATCATCAATATAAACTACAAGATGTAAGTATGCAAGTTAACATGTCAACATGAATGTAAGAGAAAATATGTTATACTATTAAAGAAAATAATGTTATGATCTATAAAAGAAATAATAAGAAAATGTAGCTTTACACTTACTCTTTTAATCTTTTCTTCATGTGCTCTTACTTATTGATTCCTGTTTCCACTGTACTATGTAAATGTTATGTGCTAAAAATTTTTTGTTTACTTAGCTATAATTAAAACTCCATTTGTTAATATCTCATATTATGTTTCCATGCATGCTTAGTGTTGTTATATTTCTAACTTATCTTTATAGTAATCTCAATAGTACATCTTGTGTGGCCACTAGCATCCTCATGATGGTAATATCTCAATGTTGTAGTCCACAGGACCATTAGCCACTTCATGTTGGTAATAGGTTAAATTTGTGACCAAATTGATCAGTAGTAACCTCATAATTGTAATTCTCAATCTTGTGGCCCACAATGGAGACTAGCTTGAAAGAACAACACATTAACTTTTAAAGAATTTACTACCCATTCATGTCATCAAATATATCATGAATTATCATTTTTTTAATTTTGTTTCACATGTAAAATTTTCATTTTTATAGTATTTATGCATTAGCTTATCATATATCATGCTTATATAATTAATCATCCCCAATAACTTTGAATAATAGTTTATCATTGATATGAAAGCATACATCAAATTAAAGTATATATTTTTAAGCAAAATACACATAATGGCATGATATTAGTGCATCAAAATAAGATGCTTTATATAAAATTCACATGCGATTTATTAATTTTAATAATAAAAAATACATCAAATATTTGCTTATAAAATTTGTGATAAAGAGCTTACCCCTTATGCAAGTTCTTAACTTCAATAGTCAAGACTACAATAAACATACATATGAAGCACTCATGCTAGAGCACCTACCTCAAAGTTTTTCTCATAGTTTAAGTATTTTTTGCTATAGAACATTCCATTTTATTAATTTTAGGCTATTAATTATACTTCTCTCAACTCCATTTACAAATTAACACATAAATTCAAAATTATCATCATATCAATATATAATATAGAAATTATTTTTAAAAAAGCAGTTCCACTTGCTTTCCTTAATTTTTCATTTTTGCAAAGCCCTAGCTTACAAATCTTTAGCAAGTATCTTCCTAATCATTATAATAATCAAATAGACACTTAAGTAATGCTAAATATTATGATTCTTAAAAAAAATCATATTATTTCAATACAAATAATAAGAAATAAAACAAAATAGTATTTGTAGCTTTCCAAACTTACACAACGTGTTCAATAATGAAATTGACCTCAAATCCTTGGTTCGCTTTTAAAGATATTCAAAATCAACATTTTCATCATCAATAAGTAGCTTTTTAATAAAACTCCTCACCAATGAATGGGAAATCCCATTGTATGATTTGCATCAATTATGGGTACTTGTTCTACATGTAAACAGTAGAAAATGGGAGATCTATATTAAAATATAAAAATTATATATATATATATATATATATATATATATATATATATATATATATATATATATATATATATATATATATATATATATATATATATATATATATATATATATATATATATATATATATATATATATATATATAATTAATTTATTAATATTTATTCTAATTGGATTCAATAATTCATGGAAATTTGAAATAATCTTTGATCTATTTGAGATAAAAGTTATTGGACTTGTCTCAATGAGTATTCTAGTTTCATTAAAAATATAATATACTTGGTCTCAACATATCCTCTAAACTCTTTATAGTTCTTTCAATCTTATGATCCATTTGAGGATGGATAGTTGTGCTAAATTTTAATTGAGTATAAAATCCTTGTGTATTTGTTTCCAAAAATGTGAGGTGACTTCAAAATCTTGATTAGATTTATTTTCCTTCAACGATCCATATAATTTCATAGTTTGATCAATAAAAATATTAGTTACCTTTCAATTGAATAAGAACTTCTGACAATTAAAAAATAGGCTTATTTTATTATTATATATTTAATTAGCAAAAGAGCGTCATATCCATGGCTGATTTTTGGCCACCCAACTACAAAAAGAGTTATAATTTCTTCTCATTTCCACATTTGAATAGGAAGACAATGTAGTAATTCCTTCGACCTTCATAGCTCCCTTTTCACCTATTTAATGAGAATACACTTACTTACAAAATAATAGACATCATTTTTCATGCTATTCCACCAAAATCTCTATTTAATGTTATAATATATTTCTATGATTCCTGGATGCACTACATACCTTGTTCCATGTTGATCTTTCAAAAAAAACTTATTTCCATGTACATGTTGTAGGGATACTTTCTTTTTTCACATAAAATGTAATTGTTTCATTTAAACTAAAATTTGTTTTCTTTTTTATTTAGTAGTCTTGATTCGTTGGATGTCTTCACCTAAACTTTAAAGAACTTTTAAATCATACAACCACCTTATTGCACTTGCTAATTGAGAAAATTTCCTTTTAATAGCTATTGATATTGCATTTAATTTATGCTTGTTCATTTTAATTGTTATTTATGCTTCTTCCAAGCTTGATATCATGCTATGGAAACTACCATCCTAACTTAACATAATTGCCATAACGTTAAGTTTACCCACATGAGAAGTAATCTCCATGTCATAAACATTAAGTAGTTCCCATAACCTTTGTTCTCTTTAATTTTTAAGTCTTTTCCATGAAAATATACTTTAAACTTTATTGTTCAATAAATAAATAATTTTTTGCACAATAAAGATTGTGTCTTCAAATCTTTTCTACAATCATAATTAAAATATGCTCAAGATGATGTATAGAACAATTTCTTTCATAATTTCATAGCTTACTTGAGCCATATACTATAACTATATTTTATTATTAATACACACGAAAGTCAATGCAAAATTGCTTCAACATATACTTAAAATTTTGTTTCTCTCTTATGTAATGCTAAAAAAGGTGCTGAAGTTAACTTCTCTTTTAAAGTTCAAAAACCTCTTTCATAATATAATTTTGATTCAAAAACTTTTATTTTCTATGTTACTATTGTTATGGTATTGCAATCTAAGAAAATATTTTGACAAATTTTAGATAATACCCAGTCAAAAGCTTAGAAACGTCACACTTTAAATATGTAGTTGGCATGGGTCATTCAATAATAGATGTTATTTTCGAAAATCTATCGAGATTCCTTTTACACTAACTATTTTCCCAAAGAAAGATAAAATAGCTATCAAAAAACGATTTATTAAAAACTTACAATATAATTTGTACTCTCATAACCATTATAACAATAGATGCAAATGTCTTTTACATTCTGCTTCAATTGTAGAATAAATCAAGACGTCATCAATACAAACAATGACAAAATAATCTAATTATTGTTTGGACACTCGATTCATCAAATCCAAAAAGCTATTGGAGCATTCTTTAAACAAAATTGAAACATGGAACATTCAAAATCATTGTATCTTATCTTTAAAGTACGAAATTCTTTTATTCCAATTTCAAATAAATTACAATTACATCTCAAGTCGATCTTTGAAAACAATTTAGCTCCTTAAAATTGATTAGATTATCCATCTATTCTAGGTAAAGTATATTTATTCTTGTTGATGATCTTATTCAAATCTAGCCATTAATACTAATCCTTAAGTTTCCAACCATCTTCTACACAAATGAGATAGTTATGCTCAATTGAAAAAAACTATGTTTGATAAAAACCTTTATCAATTAGATCTCATAATTATGTTTTAAAATTTTGTAATTTAAGTGGTAGAATTCTATAAGGTGCTTTTTAAATTGGTACTACTTTTGGCTCCGAATCAATCATAAATGTTTTCTCTCTGTTAGGTGTTATTTTTATTAAATCTTTAAGAACAACATCTTGATATTAACATGTCATTAGAACTTCTTGTTGCAGCAATTATTTCTTTTTAAGCTTCTATATTTATGTTAGATAACAGTCGCAATCTTTTCTTACCTCTATTTTAATTTTTGGAATAGATATTATTTGTACGTACTTATCTTTATAAAAATAAATAAGATTAGTACCACTTGTGATATGAATCTTCAATTTCTTCCCTCAAAAGTCAATGATGACTTGATAGAATGTTAGCCAAACCATCCTTAGAATAATAACAGACATTGATGATTTTGTGATAATCAATGAGGATTTGAAAGATGTCTGATAGATTTTCACATATTGTCTGATACTTTTATGTACCTTTACCACCTCTCATCTATATTGTTTTACAAAAAATATTTGTTTTTATTACATGCATTTCAACTATGAAATAAGATCAATTGATACAGAAGACAACAATGCCACAAAATTAAATAGAGCCATTATAAGAAAATATTTTGCAACATAAAATTATTTGTGATAACATCAGGTGTACAACATTCATTGGATAATATACCAAAATATGGTTGATCGGAGGACAGTCATTGTATTTTGTTTCATTTGGTTAGAAACACTCCTTGGTAGGACATTATGTATATTTTACATTATGACCTTTGGCTAAATTTTTTTTAAGTAAGGTTGAGGGGGAGATTATGAAGCTCATTCATTTATAATAATCCTCTTCCTTTTTGATGGACATTGAAACTAAAAATTTGATGAAATATATATGCATCATGACATTCATGCATTAGTCATAAGAACTTGAACTTCTTTAGTACAAATAAAGTGGCATCCCTTTTTTTATTTACATTTTCTTGCTCAATTAATTTTTTATTTAAATCATGCTCTTATACTACAAATGTGGTGTCTTTATTTCTTTTTTACTTATTGAATTTTGTTCTCTAAAATTTAGAATTCAAGTGATGAGAACCACCCCTTGATTTTTTTCTCTTTTTTCTAATTTATAAGTACAACAATACAATACTTGTTTTTGCAAAATAAAAACTAGATAGTTTATATCTACAACTTTTTATTGTAAACATTTGAATCCAATGGTTGTAAGTAACTAATACTACCATAACATGCACATGTAACCCTTTAATAGCTTCTTATGTTATTATATCAATTTTCACATAAGATTACAATACTAAGTGCATCACATGATTACTAAATTATTCAATTCACCTCTTGTAGAAAAGGCATTTTAATTTCAATTCTTTATTTTCTTGTCAGGTGTTGTTATGGGTAATCACCTTTTTGTTGGTTTCCATCATACCTATAATTTTTGTGTCAATAACTAAGTTAACCATCTTTTGTTTTATATGCTATCACTAACAGTAAATTGTTATATCAAATAAACAATAATTTGGGATTGCCACAAGTAATTTCAAATTATAAAAATTAATCATAACATCTAAGCAAGAAAGGTAACCTGAATATAAAAAGAAAATATGCTATAAAATTAATGGAAAGTATGTTGTCACTTGCTAAAAAAAGTAAGAACATGCAACTTTTAAATTCCACCAAAATTTATGTTAGAGAGCATACATCTCATGCATTGTCTTAATTTTACCAATTAGCTCTACAAAAATATACTTATATTATATCCGTGCCAAAGTGCCCACCATATATCTCTTCTCATTTTATGGTATAGTAATATAGCTATTCAACATTTTTTGCCAATTTTGACCAATCAATTGCAATTTCCACATCCCAATTTATAGATTTTTGCACAAATTAAAAATTGTTAATGTGTCAATGTAGACTTGTAGAACTCATATGTTAGATCACAGAAATAAATTTTCTTCTTCCATTCTTCTAGTCTCCCTTTTTCCTTAAGCCCAAACAAAAAAATATTTAGCAAATTTCATTTAAATTATTCTAATAGTTAAATAGAAACCTATGGAAAATTACATTGATTCTTTCCATTAGATAGAAATAATTGAAACGAAACTGTGAGAAAAATACTCAAACTCTTTTTTCAATTTTTTGATCCTATTCAACATCCTCGATAATGAAAGTGGCCTCAAATTTTTAGCTCCCTTAAAATGATGTTTGATAATGACCACCTCATCATTGGCAATGTGGATCCCAAGAAAACTCCCTATCATTAATGGGAATTTTTTTTTTATTATTTTTGTTGGGCATGGGGTCACTTTAGGCACATATGATGAAGAAAATGGGAGTTTTATATATACACATACTTTAGAAAAACATTTAATTACTAATGTAGATAACCATATATAATAATTAATTATTATTTGAATATTAAGAAAATATAAATTAAAGATGTCATAAGATAAAATGATGTAAAATTCAACGAAATAAGAATAAAATAAAGAACACATTACTGAAAGTTTAGAGCTATATATTAAGATAATAAGTTTAAAGAAAAATTTTGAATAAATAAGACAAATTATACAAGGGAGTTACATTCAAATTTGTTAGAATACTAAGTGCAACCTGCTCGATCATCAAATCAATTCATAATGAGAAAGTTTCATCGGAAGGTATTCAGGTCGAGTATAAAATTTCTTTTAATGAAATAAATTTTGAAAAGAAATTTCTATTTAAAGAAAGCTAAAATGTTAGAAGATGGAAATTTTTAAAATTATAAAAAATAATTTTTTAAATCAGTAAAGCTCTTAGAAACTTGCGTAACAATGTTTAATTTGATATATTCCATCGACGTGAGTTGAAGAATAGTTGTTGTATCTGAGTCAAATGTTATTTGTAATTACTATCAATGTCAAAATTAAATAAAAATAAATTATAAAAAAAATTTTGCTTTAATATTAAGCAAGTATATCATAAAGCAAAAATGAGTTGAACATAACCAATACACTATAACTAAATTCAAGAAAAAAATTTGAAAAAATCAAAGAGTTATTCCAAGAATTTGAATTACAAGTTACCAAAGAGATTGAGTATGATATTCTTGATTTACAATTCATGTAAAAGTCAAAATGCCTTGTAATGTATACTAAAAGACTAATTCATAAGATACTTAACATTTTAAAAAACATTTAATTTTCCTTAAGCTCACTGAGTCTAATGACGTCTATTCCATCTCGATCATACCTCATTTGAAATTTTTAACACTAAAGAAATTAAATGATAAAAAAAATGGTAAATTATTACTTTAGTACTATGTAAGCATATTCAAGCTAAGTGGAAGTTATGTATTGTAATACAAGCATATAAAAGTAATGAAAGGTCACACATAAGAGAATTAGAGTCTCATAATAGTCTAATGAATTCAAAGGGAATATTTTGAAAGAAATAAGACAAATTATACATGAAATTTACATTTCAAGAAATAAGGTGATTGATTAGAACTTCCTTGATCATGAATTAGTATAGAAATAAAATCGTTTAGTAAAGTACCACCACATCCTTAAAATTACAATATTAAAAATTATAAAAAATAATAAAATAGGTCTAGTTGATATAAGCCTAATGGAATTTGTTTCATATTGATCAAGTCTTGTTTGCAATTACTATGAAGTTTTAAAGTAATTAATTATAAATAGCAATAAATTATTAATCTATTGTTAAGAAAAATATATTGAACCTAAAATGAGATAAGTTGAGGCAAAGTAATGTAAAAACTTGAAAGCATTGCGATTGTCGCATATATGGAGTAAAGAGTTTTATAGTAATATAACCAAGTCTAAGAAAAACTTTTGAAGATATGAGATAAATTATGCAAGACAATTTTATTGCAAGATACTATGGAGAGTGAATGTGACAATTTTGATTGTCAAAATTGGTATAGATAAAAATATCATGCAAAACATGGTAAAAAGCTTAGAAAACAATATTTAAAAATTATAAGAAATTTTTATATTCAAATAAGAAAGAGCAACAACAAAACATTATTTTAATGTTAACCAAGCATATGTCAAGGCTTAAAAAAGATAAATTGAAGAAGTATAATAGACCAAATCAATGTGATGTAAAGATCACATATTAAGAGATTATGTGTTACATAATATTTAACAACATAAAAATGAAAAGGTTTCAAGAAATGCAATAAATTGTATATGAAAGTTGCATTTTAAAATAGTAAAGAGATCAAGTGTAACATAGTCAATTCTAAAAACATTTATAAAACATAAAGCATCTTAAAGTGTGGCAAAAGATTACACAGAATTTTTTGGGAAAATATAATTAAATATTTAATTTGCATAAGCTCATCAAGCTAAGAGCAACAATTATTATTTCATCCTTATTATAGCTTATTTGGAATTATGATGAATTACAAAAATAATAATAATAATAATAAATCAATATTTTAATATAAAGTAATAATATAATTAAGATGAAATGATAGAAATTAAAACCATGTAATGTAAACATGTCTAACTAATGTTCAGATCATGCTGAAGGACTATTAGAGTCCCATAGTGACAAAAATGAAATTACTAAAAAGCATTCGATAAAATGGGATCAATTATATGACAAAGTTGTATTATAAGAAATCAAAAAGATTAAGTGTCATTTTCTCTATCGTCAAGTAATGTACGAAATAAAATGCAATGATAAAAATCCAAAAGGTACTAGAACATAAAGAATTTAAAAACAATATGAAAATGAACATTTAATTGTATTGTGTTTATTGACGCATGTTCAAGTATGTTGGCTACATCTAAATCAAACAATATTCAGAATTGCGAAGAATTTCAAAGTTAAAATTGAAAATATAATAATTAAATTATTTTGAATATTAATAACAAATATATATTAAAGCTAAAATAAGGTAAGTTGAAAAAATGTAACATGGCAAAATAAAATAAATTTAAATGTCACAGGAGGGGAGATTTAGACTTTCGTATTAATATAAAAACTTAAAGTGAAAAATTAAGGAAAATGAGATAAATTCACTAAGATCAATTAAAGTTAAAAAATATAACAATATTAATGAAAAATATTTAAAGAAAAGATATAAATTTTCTTGGAAATTTGCATTCCAATAAACTAGAGGGATTGAGTGTAACATCATCGACCATTAAACATGATAGAAAGAAAAACATCTTGCAAAATATTTTGGAATTTCAGAAAAAATATTTAAAAATATAAAAGTGGTTATTTTATTTCATAATGAATTTTGAAATGAGCCTAACTATGTTTTGTCTACACCTGACCATATCTAGAATTACTACGAATTAGTAATGTAAGTAAGCATAAAAAAATATTTTTTTGTTTTAAATACTAAGAAAAAATATATTAAAGCTAAAGTGAAATAAATTGTTGTAATATAAAAAAATCAAGGAGATGTGCAAATCACATGAGAGGAAAGTTAGTGGTCAAAGGTAGGTTAACAAAACAAAAGAAAAGAATTTGAAGGAATGGGTTAGATAGCATGAAGAAATTTAATTCCAAGATATTAAGAAGATTAAAAGTGCCATTCTCAATTAACAAATGTGGCATAAATTGAAATGACTTGTAAAGCTTGCCAAGATCGCAGAAAGTAAAAAAATATAAAAAAATGAAAGTTGCTTCATATCCTTTACTCAACTGTTGGAATTCTTAAAGATTACCAAATTTTTTATACATAAATAATAATAAATTCTATTTTGATGTTAAGAACTTACGTATTAAGGTTGAGATGTGATAAAGATAAACAATGTAATATAACCAAACTAGAGCTATTTAAATATCAAATGAGAGAAGATTTAAGTTTAATGTTGCTAATCACCCGAGAGAAGAATTTGACCCTTTAATTAAAACAAGATAATAATGACAAAAATTTTTGTGAAATAACGTAAATTATATATGAAATTTTAAGTCCATAATTAATGAAAATCAGATGCAATTAAAAATGCATAGTAAAGATGTCAAAAAAATTGAAAACTAAATTTTAAAAAATATAAAAATTGATATTTAAATAGATGTTGATCATCTAGATATGTTCAATGATGTTAATTCAAGTCAAACAAAGCAACTTTACAATTACTATGAATTGCTAAGGTAAATATGCATAAATAAAATTTTTTTTATTTTAATAGTAATTAAAAAAATAATGAAGTTGTGATAAAAGAAATTGCAATAGATTAAGATGCCTAAATGAAAGCAACTTTAAGGTCCAATAAGAGAAGAATTATAGTTTCACCATGGTATATCCACATGTAAGGGAGCATTTGAAGAAATGAGTTCATTTTTATGGGAAAGATTGATTTCTAAGGCACTAATGAAATCAAGGGTAGCACCATTTCTCATTAAATCAATTATGAAATAAATTGTCACATAAAGCTCAACAAATTCTTTAAAAACTTTAAACATAGAAATTATTATTTAATTTACTAGAGCTCATTGAGATGAGTCTCACGAAAGTAAATAAGCATAAACAATAAAAATAATGTTTATTTAATATTAACAAAATACATATTAGAGCTAAAATTAGATAAGTTAAAGCAATTTATTTTGGCCAAATCAAACCAATATATATAAATATATATAAGTGACACATGAAGAGGGTTAGAGCTACATATTGAAACTACCAAATTGGTTGAAAACATTTGAAGAAATGATATATATCATGCAAGAAAATTGCCTTCTAATATACTAATGTTACCAAAGAGATTGATTGCAATATTTTCATTTATCAAAACATTTAGTAATAAAAACATCTAATAAAACATGTAGAAACATCAAGAAAAGAATATTTAAAAGTTAGAAATAAATATTAAAGATAATTTAGCTCATCAAGACAAGTTGAATGACATTTGTTCATGGTAACTAGAACATATTTGAAATTATTACTATTTTCCAAAATAAATTAGAAAAAATAAAAAAATATTATTTAACTATAATGTAAATATATATTTAAAAAAAAATAAGATAAATTGAACTAAAATAACATAAACTATCAAGGTGATGCAACTGTAACATGAGAATAGAATTATAACTATAAAAAATAAATCCAAATAAAAGTGAAAAATTTGAAAATATAAGATAGTTGTGTTGAAAAGCTGTATTCCAAGATACTAGTGTGTTTAGGGTGCAACATCCCTGATAATCAATGGTCCAAACAAAGATGACAAGAAAAGGGTTCCAAAAAATAGGAAAATATATTTTAAATTATAAATATGAATTACTATGAATTTAACATTTCACATATACATAACTAATAGTAAATTATTTTTGTATATTAAGTAAATATTGATTAAAACTAAAATTCAAAAAATAATGCAATGTAGTACAACCAAATAAAGGTAATGTGAATGTTATATGCAATGGCATTTAGTGTTATGTTATAATTTAGCCAAATCAAAAAATAGAAATTGAGGAAATAACATAAATTACATAGGGAAGTTACTTTAAAAAATGATAAAGAGATTGAGTGTTAACATCCGAATTATCAAATCATGTACAAAACATGTCTCATACGAAATGCCAAGATCTTAAAAAATTAAATATTTTAAACTTTAGAAACTAATATTTTATTATATAAAACTCATCGTGAGGAGTCCATCATTCTTTGCATTAGTTTGATCAAACATTGTTTGGAATTACCATGAATTACCCAAAGAAATAGAAATAAAAGATAATAAATTATTATTTTGACATTAACTACATATATTTTAAAGCTATCTTAGGATAAATAGAGGCAATGCGACATATTGAAAAACTCACACATGAGGTGAATTGGCGCTTTATAATAATAAAAGCAAATTAAAGAAAAACATTTTGATAAATAACAAAAATCACATAAAAAAGTTGCCTGAGAGTAGCAAGTCTAACACCGTTTTTCCAATCAGATACAAATGGAAATGTCTTAGAATGTTATTGAAGATATTGAAAAAAATATTTTAAAATTATAGAAACAAATATTTAATGGTTTTGATTTACTATAGGTTAAAAAAGTAAAAAAGCATCAATATTAATGAATTGTTATTTAAACATTCAGTAAATATATATTGTTGCTAAAATGAAATCAAATGAAGCAGTGTAATGTAATAAAATCAATATAATAAAATCAAAGTAGAGCTAAATGGAGAACATTTTATGAAGTAGGAGAAATAGGAAAGGTATATTTTATTGTAGGATACTATGTAGTCATGCATAACATTCTCAATATCAAAATTTAGTTTAAAAAAATGTCTTATAAAGTATTAAAAAAGTTTACTAAATAAAATTTTATATAATATTGTCCCAAATATTTAATTGGATAGAGCATGTTGAGATGAGCACGATGACTCTTATTAATCTCTATCAGATCTCAATCAGATTAACCACGAATTAACAAAATAAATAACATAAAAAATTAAAATATTATTTTAATATTGATTTATTGTATATATTAAAGTTGTAATGAGATAAATATTTGCAATATAACATAACTAAATCAAAGATATTCAAAGGCTACTTGAGCGGAAATCTAAAGTTATAAGGTAATATTGTCGAATTGATCGGTTCAATTTGAAGAAATTTGTTATATTTTATACGAAATTTGTATTACAATATAATAAAGATACTAAGAAAATCAAGTGTAATATTTTTTATCATCAAATAATGTAAAATTTGAAATATCCAATACCAAAATCTTATGAAATAAATACTTAAAATTGTTTGAATAAATAAAAAATTTCATATAGTTCTTTAGGATGAGTCCAACAATGTCTACTTCATCTAAATTAGTTCTAATTTGGAATTGCTAAAAATTACCAAAGAAAATAAACTAACAAAGTTCTATTTTAAAATAATTTAAATATAGTTTCCAAAATAAAAATAAGAGAAAATTAAGTAATATAGTGAAATTACAGTAATGTAAATGTCTCATGAGAGAATGTTGAGAATTATAGAACAATATAGCCAAATCAAAAGCTAAAAATTCAATAAGATAAATTACATAAGAAATTGTTATTCCATGATATAAACAAAATAAGGTGTAACATCAAGAGTCATCAAATCTTGTACGAATTAAAATGTCTCATAAAAGATTCAAATAATTGGAAAAAATATTGAAATATATATAAATGTATATTTAACTAGATAGACCTTATTTATTTTGATCTAATTGAGTTCGTTTTATGTTGAGAAATAACAATGTAAAGAATCATAAATAGTTTAAAAATTTATTTGAATAGTAAATTGATATATATATATATATATATATATATATATATATATATATATATATATATATATGAATGTTGAAATTACATTAATTAAAGATATCTAGCATAAACAAAATCAAGGTGATGTATTGGTCACTTGAGAAGATATCTATATACAAAATAATATATCAAAATCAAATGAAAAAATTTGAAGAAATGAGATAAATTGGGCAATGAAGTTGCATTTAGTGATGTTGAGGAGATTTTGTATAACAAACTTGATCATAAAAACAAGTGAAAAGTAAATTTTAAAAAATATAGAAATAAATATTTAAAAGTATGTAACTCTTCAAGATGTGTCTAATATCATGTCTCGATCGATTCTCAATAACAATTTCTAGAAATTATCAAACTAAACAAGCATAAATAATAATAAATTGCTATTTCAAAATTATTTAAATAAATAATGTAGCTAAATTAGATAAACTTTAGTATTGTTTTATAAGAAAAACAAAATGATATGAAAGATAAATGAGAGGATAATTCAATGATTAGAGAAGCCCTATAAAAATCAAAGCAAAAGAACTGAAGAGGTGAGATAAATAACGCAAAAAAGTTTTATTGAAAGATAGTATGTACATTGAGTGTAACATACTTGCTCATCAAAATAGGAATGAATAGAAATGCCTCCTAAAGCACGCCAAAGAAATTGAAAAAATATTTAAAACTATATAAATAAATATCGTATGAGTTTGAAGTGGTTAAGACATGTCCAATGACATTTATTTTGTCTCAATCAAACTTCATTTGGCATTTGACAACTCACGAATTTAAAAAAAATAATTATAAATTGTTTTTTAAAAATAACTAAATTTATATATTAAAACATAAATTAGATAGATGGAACCAATGTAAAACAATCAAATGAAATTTAAGTAAAGGTCACACAAGATAATATTTATAGTTATATAAAAATATAACCAAACAAAAGCAAAACCTTTAGAAATATAAGACAAATTATATGAAAAAGTTTAATCCGGGGAGATTAAGAGATGGAGTGCAACACCCTTGATTATAAAATAAAGGTTGAATCAAAATGTCTAATAGATCATGGAAAATCCATAGAAAGAATTTGAAAAATATTAAAAAAATAGTTAATTAAATAATGCTTATTGAGTTTGGTCCAATGGTTTTTTTCCATCAATCAAACCGTGATTCGAATTACGATATATTACAAAATTGAATAATATTAAATAATAGAAATAATTATTTAGTAATAAGTAATTTATACAAAACTTAAAATTTTATAAATAAAGCATTATAATATAATGAAATTGAAGTGGCATAATGGTCATAATGAAGGAGATCTAGAATTACATAAGGATATAGAGAAATTCAAAGGAAAAGTTTTTAAGAAATGAGATATAATATATAAGGAATTTTTATTTTGACATACTAATAATAGTTAAATGAGCAAGTGGAATATTTTGGATTATCATTTCAATTACGAATGAAAATATCGCATAAAACATGTCAAAAATTCTAAAAACTAATATTAAAAAATATATATAAATGAATATTTAACTGGATAGAGCTCGAAGAGATGACTACAATGATGCCTAATTCATCTCGATCATACTCACTTTGAATTATTATCAATTAACTAATTAAATAAGCACAAATAATCATAAAATATGATTTTGATGTAATGTAAGTATATATAAAACAAAAATATGATCAACTAAAACAGTATAATTGTACAAAATCAAGGTGATCTTAAAGTGACATAAAAGGACATTTAGACTTGCATGACAATACAACAAAATAAAAGAGTCATTTGAGAAAATTAGTCCCTTTATTCTAGAAAGTTGCATTTCAAGATGCTAACGAGATTGTGAGTAATATTCTTGACCATCAAGTTATGTACAATTTGAAATGTCCCAAAAATAATGTTAAAAATATAGAAAATAAAAATATTAAAACAAAAAAAAACATTTAAATGGATAAAACTGTTCAAAATAAGTCCAACAATATTTGCTTCACCTTTCTTTCTCCTCGTTAGAAATTACTCTGAATTACGAAGCAAAATAAGCATAAATAATAGGAAATAATTATTGAAAATAATGTAAGTATATATTTTAAAATTAAAATGAGTTAAATTTAAGCTATTCAACAAAACAAAATCAAATTGTTGTAAATGCCACATAGAAGGGGATATAGAGTAAAAAATAATATAATAAAATCAAAGAAAAAATTTGAAAATATTAGATACTATGTAAGTAAAATTGTTATTCAAAGATACTATTGAGATCTACTATAACATCACAAATCATTAAATTTGGTATCAAATGAATTATCTTGTAAACCATGCAAAAAATAAAATAACTAAAATATAAAATTATATTATAATGAAAAGTTATTTCTACAGAAGTCACTTAGTTGAGTACAATAATTATTATTTCAACTTGATCAAACCTCTTTGAAATTACAATGAAGACCAAAGTTATTTTTCTTAAATTTTAAAAAATAATTATTCCAATTTTTTGAAAATATATATTAAAGTAGAATTTAGATAAACTTAATTAATTTAATATAGCCAAATTAACGTGATGTAAAGATAGTATTAGAGTAGAATAGAGTTCCATAGAAATATAACTAATTCAAAGAGAAATATTGAAATAATTGAGACAAATTGTATAGGAAAGTTGCTTTCAAAGATGCTAAAAAGATTGACTGTAAGACCTTGATCTCAAAATTAAAGCAAAGTAATATAAATAATTCAAAACAATGTGATAGAGGCAATAAAGGACAATTAGAGCATTAGAGTAACCTAACAAAATTGAAAGAAAAATATTTAAAAATATAAGACAAACTACATAGAAAAATTATATTCTAAGATAATAAGAAGGTTAAACATAGCATCCTTCTTCATCAAATCATATGCAAATAGTAATGACTCTTAAAGTGCACAAAAGTCATAGAAAATAATATATTTTTATGTAAAGAAACAAATATTAAATTTGATAACGGTCATTATGGCATGTGTAATAACATTTGTTTTACCTTTTTTAGAAATGGTCGAGAATGAACCTAAATTACAAAATTAAATAATCATGAGTAAATATAAATCTTTATTTTAAAATTAAATAACTTTACTTTAAAAGCAAAATTACTTAATTAGAACAAATGGAACCTATCCAAACAAAAGTGATATAAGGTCACACAAGAAGAGATTTAAAGTTATACAAGAACATAACTAATAAATGTAAAAAAATTTTAAATGTAAGATAAATTGTATGGAAACATTGCATTTGAAGACATTAAGGAGACCAAATGTAGCTCACCAGATCATCAACTAAAGTAGAAACACAAATGCTCTAGATGGCATAGAAAAGCAAAAGAATACTTTTTTAAAAATTATAGAAACAAATACTTAATTGAATGGATCTTATTAAGATGAGTATAAGGACATTTGTTTCATTTTGATTAGACCTCGCTAAGTAATTACAACAATTTACAAATGTAAATTATCATAACCAATGATAAATGTTTATTATAAAAATTAATAAATTTACATTAAAGCTAAAATAAAAAAATTACAAAAGTGATATAACAAAATAAAAACAAAGTAATGGTCATATAGAGGAAGATTTAATATTACTTAGTGATATAACAAATCTAATGGGAAAATTTTCAAGAAATAAGTCATATAATGTAAGAAATGTTTATTTTGCTATACTAATAATTCAAACAAAATGTAATATTTTTAATTATTGAATCAGATATAAAAAAAATGTATTTTAAAAGAAATAAAACCCCAAAAAATAAAATACTAAAAAAATATAAAAATGAATGTTAAATTTTATTTTGCTCACTGAGACAAGTAAAAAAATGTTTGACTTGTCTTAATTAGATTTTATTTGGAATTACTATGTTTTAACTCATTACGTAAATATAAACAATAATAAATTACTTTTGTAATATAATGTAAATACTTATTAAAAGTAAAATAAGATAAGTTGAGGAAATCTAATTTTATAAAATTGAAGTGATGTAAACGTCACTCAAGAAATGATTTAGTTTGATAGAATAAAATAAAAAATTAAAGCAATAAATTTTAAGTGATGTGTTAAATAATAAAAAATTTATATCCCAAGATACTCATGACATAGAAATCAACTACTTTAATCAAGTCAGGTATGAATCAAAGTATGTAATAAAATCCACTAAAAATAAACATTAAAATGTTTGAACATACGAAACTGAAGATTTAATTTGATAAAGCTTATTGTGATGTGTGCAATAACATTGATTCCATCTTGATTAGATCTCATTTGTAATTTTTATGAATTTATTAAAAAAATAAGAAATAATAATAAAATTTTTTATTTTAATATAATTTAACTATGCATTAAAATTAAAAAAGAAAACTTCAAAAAATATAGTATAAAAAAAACAACGATAGTAGAAAGTCACAAAATAGTAGATTTACAGTTATAAGATGGTAAACATAATGAAAGAAAAATATTTGAGAAACTGTGTTAGGTTACATTGCAAATTTTTATTCTAACATACTAATGGGATCAAGTGCAACATCACTTATTACCAAAACTTATATGAATCAAAATGTTTAAGAAAGCTAACAAAAAAGTAAATAAAATATGAAATTGCATAAAAATTATTTTTTGCAATGATATAGGTCATCTAGTTGTGCTGAGTAATGTTTATTTCATCTCGATTAACCCTCCTTTAAATTACTATGAATTTCCAAAATAACTATTCATAAAAAATAAAAGTTTTATTTTAGTATTAAGCAAAAGAATATAAAAGCTAAAATTAGATAAATTAAACTAATGTAATATAACCAAGTCAAAATCATTTATATGCCACAAGAGAAGACATTAGTGTCATGTAGTAATATAACAAAACAAAAGAAGAATATTTGAAGAAATGGAATAAATTTTGTAGGTGTGTTACTTGCAAAGATGTTAAGCATACTGAGTGCGATGTCCATGATCATCAAATGAAGTGTGAATTTAAATATCTCATAAGTTATGCAAAAAATAATAAAAAATTCAAAAAAAATATTAATAAACTTTAATTGTAAATGGTCATTGGGACGATTCAAAAAAGGAATGTTTTGTCACACTAACACCTTATTTATAATTACTACAAATTAAAAAAGTAAATAATCATAAATAATAATAAATTATTATTTTAACATTATGTAAATATATATCAAATTGGAATTAGATAAATTGAAGTAAAGTAATACAATAAATACAAAATTATGAGAAGCATGATGACTGAAGAATTAGAGTTACATAATAGCATAACAAAAATCAAACCAAAACATTTAATGAAATTAGAAAAATTGTTCACGAAAGTTGCATTCCATGATACTAAGGATGTCAAGCGTCACATCACAATTCGTAAAATCAAGTATGAATTGAAATGCTTTATAAAATATAATAAAGTTATTATAATAAAATATTTAAACATATGGAAATTACTATTTAATTGGAGAAACCTCATTGACACTAGTCAAGCAAAATTTGTTGTCTCTATCAATATTTCTTTGAAATTAATCAAAATTACCAAATTAAAAAGAAAAAGAAATTTAAATTTATTTTTTAAAATTAAGAAAGCATATATTGAAAGTGAAATTAGATAAATGGAACAAATATAATATAAATAAACCAAAGTGATATAATTGTGAAAGTAGAAGAGATTTTTAGTTATTTATGAACAAAACTAACAAAAAGGGAAAACTTTGAAAACATACAACAAATTATATGAAACATTTACACCTCTAAGACCAAAGAGATCCAGAGCAGAACCATCAATTATGAAATTAAGTTAAAAATAAAATGTCTAACAAAGCATTAAAAAGCCTTAGAAGAAACTAAAAATAGGCAAATGGAAATACATTCTTAGTTAAACTGAGCTCATTGTGATGAGACAAACATTTTGTATTTTTTCTTGATGAAACCTTATTTGGAATTACTAAGAATTAACAAAACAAAAAGGAATTTTTATTAGCAAATTGTTATTACTAAGGAAATTTATATTAAATATAAAATAAGATATATAAAGTAATGTAATATAACAACCTAAAAATGATGTAAGCTAAGCAAAAAAGTTATTTATAACAACATAATGAGATAACAAAATTTAATTGAAAACATTAAGGAAGTGATTTACGTTATACAGGAAAATGGTATGCCATGAATCTAATAATGGCGAGATAGAGTGTGATATTTTTTTATCATCAGTTCAATCATGAGTAAGAAACCCTCACTAAATTTGCTAAAGTTTTCAAACCATAAAATATTAAAAAAATATATATATAAAATAACATTTAAAGAGATAAATCTCATTATGATGAGTCAAACTATGTTTATTTCATCACAATTGAACCTCTTTTAGAATTATTATGAATTCCTTCTTTTGATAAGCATAAAAAATAATAAATTATTAATTTAACATAACCGAAACTTGTATTAAGGCTAAAATTGTGTAAACTGAAGTAATATAATTTTATGAATTCAAAGCAATGTAAATGCTACATAAGAAGGGATTTATAGTTATACAATAATATATTAAAAGAAAAAAATCTAAGGAATTGAGAATTTTTTTGGAAATTTTGCATTGTAAGATACTAATAAGATCTAGTGCATCATCCTCGATCATCATGTTACCTGAAAACATTTACAATTGCCATGATTTACTAAAATAAATATGCAAAAAAATAATAAATTATTATTTCAATATGATAAAGATATATATTGAAGCTAAATTTAAACAAATTTAAGCATCATAATATTACCAAGTAAATTGGATGCAAAGGTCTAATGAGTGTAACTTGTGGTTATGCACTAAGAATCCAAGTCATAGAAACAAATTTGAGGAAAATAGTTAAAATTTAAAGGAAAGAATTTACAAAGATGCTAAGTAATTTCAGTGTGACATCTTTCATCATTAGATATGATAAGAGTAAAAATATCTCACAAAAGGCTCAAAACAATTTAGAAAAATATAAAAAATGAATGTTTCATTTGATAGAGCTATTGAAGACAAGTCTAAAAATAATTTTGTCTCAATTCAGCATTGATTTTTTAATTTCAATAAAATTTAAAAAATAAATAAGAACAAATAATAATAAAATATTATTTTAATAGTAAATAAATACGTAATAAAATTGAAATGAGATCAATTGAATTAACTTATACCCCAAAAATCAAAGGGTTGTAAAAGTCACAAAATTGGAGAACTAGATCTTTATAAAAAAATAATTAGTGCAAAACATTAGAAGAAATGAGATAAATTTCATAGCAAAGTTATATTCAAAGTTACTCAAGGGGTGAAATGCAATATCCACATTTTTTGAGTATAGTACGAATTAAATTTTCTTGTAAGGTGTACCAAAGCCATAAAACATAGAAATATTTAAAGACAAACAAAGAAATATTTATTTTGATAAAACTCTTTGGATTTTTTAATTTAATTTAATAATTTTTGTCTTGCCACATTTTGATCTCAGATATATATTTTTAAATAATTAGTAACATTAAATAACCTAAATTATTTAATAAATTATTTTTTATTATTATTATATAAATATGTATATATATATATTTATATATATATATATAATTTATAAAATTTAAGCAATATTATAAGATTAATTAGAACTAATTTAAACCTCAAATGATAAACAATTTGGTGGTAACAATAATACAAACAAATTAAAGTAAACAAATAGAAAAGTGAGATCAATTGTATAAGAAAATTGCATTCAAAGATACTAAGGAGATAAAGTGATCAACTTTAATCAACAAATCAGGTACGAGAAAATATCCCATAAGTTGAGGAAAAATCCTAAAAATAGCATTTTAAAAAAAAAGAAAAGAATATTTAAGTGGATAGGGGTTGTCAAGATGAGATCAGTGACCTTGATAGAAATTATAGTGATTTAACATGTTAAATAAGCATCAATAATGAAACATTATTGTCTTATTATGAAGCAAATATATATTACAACTAAAATCAATAAATAATAGAAATTAAATTAGATAAATGGATGAATTATATAGGAATGATATATTTAAGAGGCCAAGGAGACCAAGCGTGATATCCTTAATTGTAAAATAAGGAAATAATCAAAATGTCTCAAAATGTCAGCCTTCACCACAAAAAAAAAATATTTCAAAATATAGAAACACATATTTTATCCTATAAAACATGCCGAGTATAGTCCAATGACATTAGTTTTGTCTTGAGTGGACATTGTTTGGAATTACTAAAATTTACAAAAAAAAATATGTTTCATAATAATACATTATTTTATCAATATTATCATAAAATGTATTAAATTTGTAAAAAACATTAATTGAAACACTGTAATATAATAAAATTAAAACGATTTAATGGTCACATATGAGAAGATTAAGAGTTTCATAATAATACAACTAAATCAAAGCAAAAAAATAAAAAAATAAAATAATTGTATTAAAAAATTTAAATTTCAGCATGCTTTGGAATATATTATTTTGTACTTGGCAATCAAATTAGTTAAGATTCAAAATATATTTTAAAGCATTTAAAATTTAATACTTTATAGGATAGAGCTGCTCTAGATGGGTGGAATGACATTGCATTCATCATGACAACTATTTTTTGAAATACAATCATTTACCAAATTAAGAAAGCACAACTAATAATAAATTATTATTTTTAATATTTGGTAAATAAATATTTATTAGAAAATGAGATAAATTGAAATAATATTATTGAACTACACTTAATAAATATATGAGGCACATGAAAGTAGAATTAGAGCTTCATTATAACTTAATAAAAGTATAAGAATAACATTGAAAGAAATGAGATAAATTATGAAAAGAGTTGTAATAAAGGATACTTAGGAGATCAAGTGACACATTCTTGATCATTAAATATGGAACAAATTAAAATGTCTCCTAAAATAGATAAAATCCAAAAAATTAAATATTTATAATTATAGAAATCAATATTTAAGTAGATAAAGCTCATCAAGATGAGATTTTTTACATTTGCTTCATCTCAAAAGTACCTCATTTTAGATTACTACAAAAAACATAAGTAAATAAGTATAAATATTAATAAAATTTTTCGTTAATTTTAAATAATCATAAATATTTATTCTAAAAAGTGTAACTTAAAGCAATGTAATAAATCTAAATCAAAAGAATGTGAATGTTACATGAGAGGTGAATTAGAAATTTGTAGTAATATAATAAAATTAAAGAAAAAACATTTAAAGAATTGACATAAATACTAGAAGAAAGTTGCATTTTAGGATACTAGGAATAGTTACTACAATATCCTCGATCATCAAATAAGGTATAAAATGAAATGTCTTTTGCAAAATTATAAAGTTATGGAATAAATATATTTTAAATTACAAAAAGGAATATTTAATCATATAGAGCTTGTCGAGCTATCTTGGATGAAGTTTGTTTCACATCAATCCGACCTTGTATGTAATTAATAAAAATAATCAATGTAAATAAATAAACGTAATAAAAAATTATTATTTTCATAATAGCTAAATATATATTGAACCTTAAATTAAATAAATAAAAGAATTTAAATAAAACCACACAAAAAATTGAAAAGGTCATAATTGAGGAATTAAAGATTGATACTAATACAACAAAATAAAATTAAAAAATTTAAAGAAACTCAATAAATTCTTGATTAAGAATGTATTCCATGATACTAAATAAATTTAATTTAAAATTTAAAGGATATATTTATATTAAAGGTAAAACTAGATAAGTTAAAGTAATGTAACATTTCAATGCCAAAGTAACACAATGTGGTAGGAAAGGTGAATTTGAGTATCAAAGTAATAAACCTAAACAAAGCTAAAACATTTGTAGAATAGGAAAAATCACATAAAAAAGTTGTCCTTAGAAATACTTAAGGTAATGGGTGTAATATAATAGATAATTATATAAGGTATAAAAAAATATCACATAAGTGTATGAAAATCAATGAAGATATAGAAATGAATATTCTATTACATAGAGCTGTTTAAGTAAGAAATTCATGTTTCATCATGATCAAATGTTTTTTTAAATTATCGTGAATTTCTAAAACAAATAAGAAAAACAATAGTTAAACATTCGGTTTGTAGACACTATAGTTGAAATCTGATAAATTAGAGAAAAATTATATAACCTAACTATAGCTATGCAAAGGTCAAACAATAGTAGACTTAGAGATTTATAAAGTATAAAAATCAAAGCTAAAAATTTCAAGAAAATAGATAAATGGTTTGGGAAAGTCGAATTGCACGATATTAAAGAGACTTGATGTGCTAGGTATAATTTAAAATGTTTATTTCATCACGATTGGACCTAGTAAGGAATAAATTAAAAACACAACTTTAAAAAATGTAAATAATAACAAATTATTACCTTAAATTAATGAAATTTATTTTAGGGTTGAAATTAGATAAAATAAAATAATGTAATGTGACAAAATCGAAGAAAAGAAAAAAAATTGAAAAAATAAGACAAAATGTTGTGTAATGACTATTCCATGATAATAAGGAGATTGAGTATATTATCCCAATTCATCAAAAAATATAAGAATCTAAATTTGCAATAAATTTTACTAAAATCATAAAAATTTTTAAAAAAGGAGTGAATATTTAATTTTATAAAGTTTTTCACAACAAATTTAATGACCTATACTTCATCTCAATTGGAAATTCTTTGAAATTAGTGTGAATCGCAAATATAAATATAAATATAATAATAATAATAATATTTTAATTTTAAGAAAATATATTATAAAATTAAAATTATAAATAATTAAAGCTGTATAATGATATATAATGATATAACCAAATGAAAGCTAAAAATTTTAGGAACATACATATATATTACAAGATTGTTACATTCTAGGAAAATAAAAGTACCAAAGAGATCAACAATAACATCCACAGTTATCAAATAAGGTGCGAATGAAGGTGTTCCCAAAAGGCTAACAAAGTCATAAGAAATTAAATATTTAAAAATTTTTAAATAAGTATTTAGTTAGACTAAGCGCTTCGAGACAAGTCTAATTATGTTCATTTCATCACGATATGAACTTGATTCTAATTACAACAAATAACTAAACTAAAATAACACAAATAAGAATAAATTATTAATTTAACATTAAGTAAAAATTTCTTAAAGTAGAAATGAGACAAATTGAATCAATTAAATATATCCAAATAAAAGTTATGTAAAGCTCGTATGATTAAGAAACAAGATAAATTGTACAGTAATGTAGTCATTAAGGATACCACGATGATCAAATGAAATATCCTTGATTATTAATAAGGTATGAATCAAACAATCTCATAAAACAAGGTAATGACACAGGTAACAAAAATATGTAAATCTTTTAAAATCAATATTTAATTAAACATGACTCATTGAGAGGAGTTGAATGACATTTCATTCATCTTAATGAGAGCACATTAGGGATACTACAAATTACCAAATGAAATAAACATAAATAATGAAAAAATATTATTTTAATATTAAATAATTTAATAGTGAAGCTCAAGTTAAATTAAAGCAATATAATATAACAAAATTTTAAGTTTCACTGTGATTTACTAAAATCAAGCAAAAATGTTTAAAGAAATAGGATAAAGTTTACAAAAAGATGCACTCTAAGATTAATAGGAGATAAAGAGTATCATCTTCGATTATTAAATTTCTTATGAATTGAATATCTCTTAAAGATTGCAAAAATAATAGAAAATAAAATGTTTAAAAAAATAGAAATGAAAGTACAATTGAATAGACCTCATTAGGAAGACCAAAAATCTAAGAAATTTTAGTGTGACCTTCTTGGTCATCAATTAAAATAAGAATCATAACGTCTATGAAAGCTTACATAAATAATTGAAAATATAATACCTATAAATTTACGAAAAATAATTTTATTATATAAATCTCATCAAGATGAGTGCAATGAAATTTTCTTCATATTGATTGGATAATATTTCAAATTAGTGCAAATCATAAAAATTAAATAAACATAAATAATAATGAAATAGTTTTTAATATATAAAATATATATTAAATAAAAAATTAGTTTAAATTCAAGCAAAGTAATATAAAAAAATAAAAGTAATGTCAAGGTCACATGAGTGGATACAGGAGAATTACCATTTAAAAGGACTTTAGAACAATCGAAGCTACAATTTTGAAGAAACAAGCTTATTTGTATGGTAAAGTTGCAATGTAAGATACTAAGGAGATCTTGTGTAACATTCTTGAACATTAAATCAAGTATGAATAAAAACACCATGTCAAATATGCCAAAATATAAGAAAATGAAACACATTAAAATATATGCATGAATATACTATATGAGGAGCTTTTGAAATGAGTCCCAAGTGGAGGTTTCATCTACATTAGACATTATTTGTATTTACTACGAATTTAAAAATTAAATAAGAATAAGTAATAATTAATTATTATTTTAATAATTTTTATATATATAATAAAGAAAAAATAATATAAATTATTATAATATAATATTAACATTTGCTTAATCAAAAAAAATTTAATAAATGTCATAAATTATACAACAAAGTTCCATTACACAATAATAAAGAAATTGACTTTAATATTCTTAATCATCAAATCATATACATATCAACATGTCTTGTAAAGCATGTCACAAAATGAATTAACATTAAAAATAAAAATAAATATTTATGTTAATAGAGCTTATTAAGTTGAGTTAAATGACATTTGTCTCCTCTTGATTAACCCTCATTTAGAATTATTATAAAATGTTTGACAAAACAAATTTCAATAACAACAAAATAGTATTTTAATATTAGGTAAATATAAATTAATATTGAAACAAGATAAACTAAAATAGTTTAATATGAACAAAACAATATAATATAAAAGTCATATTATAAGTGATTTAATGTGACATAGTAATATAACCAACAAAAAAATTTTAAATAGATTGACTATTTTAAAGTATCTCATAAAATATGCAAAAAACCTAAGAAAATAAAATATTATAAAAATAAGAAATAAATATTTAATTTTATTGGGCTCTTCGAGGCTAATATAACGACCTTTTTTTCATATTGATCGATTCATTTTTAGAGTTACAACAAATTTTAAAATAAAAGAATAAAAAAAAAATTATGAAGCTTTATTTCAAATATATATTAAATTGGAAATAAAATAAATCGAAATAATTTAGTAAAACAAAATCAAAGCTTTGTGAAGTTCACATAAGTGTGGAATAAGAATTTCATAGTACCTTAACCAAATTGACATCAGCATTTTGAAAGAATAACATAAATTTTATGAGAAAGTGTAATTAAAAAATATAAAGTACAATGATTGTAGTTCCATAATCATCAAATATAATACAATGAAAAATCATCAAATATAATACAAATCAAAGTGTCTTATAAGGTATGCCAAAGCCTAAAAAAAACAATATTTAAAAATTTAGAATTGAATATTTAATTTAATTGAGCTTGTAATGTCTTAGATTGTATTTCGAATTAATTACTAAAGAAAATAATTATGAAATTTCATAAATTGAAGTAATGTAAGTTGATCGTGTATAATGTCCTTGATAATCAAACAAGGTCTAAATCAAAATATCCAATATAACACTTTGAAAACATAGAATATAAATTATGTAAACATATAAAAAAGAATATTTAGTTCGATAGAGAAAGTCAAGGTAAGTTTAATGACATCTTTCATCTCAATTATGCCTTGATTAGAATTACGATCAATTAGAAAAATATATAAGCAATAATAACTATAATTTTACTTTAATTTAAAAATATAATAAATCTTAAATAACTTAGATTTATGTTATGGAATATAATATGATCAAAGTGATATAAAATACTAATGACTGAATAAAAGTGTATCATAGTAATATTACCAAATTATGGTAAATCATTTGAATAAATATGATAAATTATATAAGTTACTTTCAAAGATATGCTATAGACTAAGTATGTCACCATCAAATCAAGTACAAATAAATATATCGTGTGAAAAAAGCCAAATTTATTGAAAATTAAATATTAAAATATATAATTAAATGTTTAATTTGATCGAGATCTATGATATAACTCTAGTGACATATATTCTCTGTCAATCAAACCTTATTTTATTTGCTACAACTACAAATTTTACTAAATATAAATAATAACATATTATTATTCAAATATTAAGTGAATATATAATAAAGTGGAAATGAGATATTAAAGCAATTTAGACAACTTAATAAAATAAATGTATTGGCCACACGAGAGATAATTAGATTTCATAATACTAAAGCAAAAAGAAAGTAATGTATTTGTAAATAAGAAATAAATTATGCATAATAAACTACATTTAAGGATACTAGGACGATCAAAGAAAAATATTCCCATTCAAAAAATTGAGTAAGAAACGAAATCACTTGTAAGACAAGCCAAAGTCATAGAAAAAAACAATATTTTCAAAAATAAAAAGGAACATTTAACTAGAAAAAATCATAAAGATGAGTCTAATGACATTTGCTTCAACTTGATCAAAGCCATTTTGCAATTAATATCAATTATCAAATGAAATAAGAATCAATATAACAAGTTATTATTTTAGTATTAATTAAATATATATTAAATTTCAAATACGATTAATCGAAAAAAAGGTAACATAACAAAACAAGAGAAATATAAAGGTCACAACAGAATAGATATAGAATTATATAGTAGTATAACCAAATCAATGAAAAAAGCTAGAGTAAAATAAATTTCATGAGAAAGTTGCATTCTACAATAAAAAGAAGATTATGTAAACTTACCAATTATAAAATAAGGCTCAAATTAAAATATCACATAAAGTATGGAAAAATCATAGAAAATAAAACATTTTGAAAATATAAAAAAATATTTAATTTAAGAACACTAATTTAGACAAGTTCAATGCCATATATTTCATCTCGATAGGATCTCATTTATGATTTCGATGTTATACCCAAATAGATAAGCAAACATAAAACTAAATCAAAGAAATGAAAAAGGTCGCATGAGAAGGGAATTACAATTTCATAGTAATATAACATAATAAAAGTAAAAAACTTGAAAATATGAGATAAATTATATAACAAAATTAAATTCCAAGATTCAGAGGACATCAAGCAAAATATCTTTAATCATTAAATCAACTACAAATAAAAATGTCTTGTAAGGAATTCCAATAAGATGGAAAATAAAACATAAAATTACTGAAATGAATGTTTAATTAGATTGAGGTCATAAAAAGAAGTCCAATGACATTTACTTCATTATAATTTTTCATCATTTTGAATTACTATGAAGTACTAGAATGAATATGCATAAATAACAAAAAATAACTTTTTGTGATAACTAAATAAATAACAAATCTTATTCAAGATAAATTGAAGAAATGTATTATAACAAAATAAAACTAATATAATTATGACATGAGAGGAGAATAACTACCAAGAATTTAACCAATTTAAGAAAAAAATTTTGTTTAAATTATATAAATTGTATAAAAAATTTGCATTCAAGAATACCATGTGGAACAATTGCAATGCCATCCACTATAAAACTGGATATGGATAAAAATTTACTGATTAAATATGCCAAAATATATATATATATATATGTTTTTGAAATGTAGAAATTATATTTAATTTTATAAAGCTCTTTGAGATCAGTGTGAAGACAATAGTTTCATCCCGATAAAACTTCATTATGAATTACTTCAAATTACCATAATAAATAAGCAAAAATAATAAAAAAAATTTTGAACATTAAATAAACATATAATAAAGTTAACATTTAATGAATTGGAGCAATATAATATGACAAAAAAAACTATATAGTGGAGGAAGTTTAGAGTGTTATAGTAAAATAACTAAATCTAAGCAAAATTAATTGTATAGAAATGTTGTATTTTAACAAGCAAAAAAGATAATACAAACATCCTTAGTCTTCAAATAGTAGTTGACACAAACTATTAAGTAAAGAGTGGCCAAATTATGGAAAATGAAAAATTTTAAAATACATATGTTGATATTTAATAGAGCTCCTCAAGACAACACTAATGATGTTTCTTTCATCTCAGTAGAATGATATTGGGAATTAATTTGAAATATGAATGTAGGTAAAGAAAAATAATGATAAATTACTTTCAGAATATTAAGTAAATTTATATATTAAATTTAAAATCAAATAAATTGAAGCAATCTTGTAAAATCAAATGAAAGTAATTTAAATGTAACAAAACAGATGATAGCTAAATATTCCTAAAACAGAGGGAAATCAGAAGGGAGTGTAACATTTTGATATAGTAATAATTGAGTATAGTATCCCTAATTGTCAGATTACTTATGAATCAAAATTTCTCAAAAAGTGAGTCAAAGGAATATAAAGCAATATTTTAAAATATATAAATAATTATTTAAATTGATAGAACTTGCCCATTTTAGTCCAATGATGTTTATTTAATATCGATCAAATTATGTTTGAGATTTCTTCAAATTGTAATAGTAGATAAGCATAAATAATAATAAAATATTAAATTGATATTAAAATAGTATATAATTAAGTTAAAATAACAAAAATTGTGATAATGTAATATAACAAAAATAAAGCATTGTGATAATCACATTTGATAAGAATAAGAATATTATAGTAATATAAAAAAATTAAAGAGAAAACATTTGAATAAATGTGATAAATTATACAAGATAATTGTTTTATTAGAAACTAAGCACATCAAGTGTAACATTCTTAGTACACAAATTAGGTACAACTCATAATGTCTCATAACGAGTACAAAAATCATGAAAATAAAAATATCAAAAGATATAGAAAAGAATATTTAAATTGATAGAGCTTATTGAGATGAGAAAATAGACATTTCTTTCACATTGATCATACCTCAATTTGAAGTATAACAATATTATCAAAAAAAAAGTGATATAAAGGACATAGAGTTTAATAGTAAAAAAAGATTTATAAAATCAAAAACCTCAAAAATATTTACTAAATTTTATAAGAAATTTGCATTTTACTAAGGAGATCGACTAACATCCTTGAGTGTTGAATAAGCAACAAATCAAAATGTCTCAAATGGTGCCAAGACTAAAGAAAATAAAATATTTAAAATTTTAAAAAAAATTAAAAAAACATTATAAATATGAATATTTAATTAGATATGGACAACAAAAATGTCTAACAATATTTGTTTCATGTGGATCCGACTTTGCTCGTAATTATTACAAATAAAAAAACCAAAAAAGCATAAATAAAAATAAATTAAATATTTTAATATTAAAAAAATGAACCTTAACAAAAAGAAGACAAATAGATGCAATATAACATAACCAAATCATAGCATAATAAAATTTACATAATTAGAGATTTTGAGCAAAATAGTAATATAACAAAATCAAAAACCTTAAGGAAATCATTTAAATTGTACAAGAATGTTGCGTTTCAAGAGACTAAGGAGATCAAATGTAACATCCTCGATCATGTAATAAGTATGAATCAAAATATCTTGTAAAATATGTTAAGACATATAAAAATGTATTTGATGAAATATAAAATAAAATATAATTGGATTAGGATTTAAAAAAAATTTCAAGACTCTTATTTCAAGTCAATCCAACCTCATTTATAGTCATTATGAATTACAAAAATAAATAAGCATAAATAGTGATTGCATATTAGTTTTATTTTACGTAAATAATTTCAAAGCAAAGATACAATAAATTGAAGGAATTCTAATGTAGCAAAATGGATGTTGTGTAATATCACATAGGAATAGATATAGGTGACTAGTAATACAACAAACTAAAATAAAAAAACATGCTTAAATAAGATAAATTTTAATAGAAAGTTAACACCCATAAGGAGATTGATTGCTAGACCCCTATCACTAAACAAGTATGCCAAAACACTAAAAAAAATGGCTAAAAATATAAAAATGAGTATTCAAATAGATAAAGAACATCAACACCTATCCGTTGATGTTTTTTTTGCCAAAATCATGCTTTACAAGACACTAAGTAGATCTAGTGAAACATAGTTTTTAATAAAATTGTTATGAATCAAATTAACTTTTAAACCATACAAAAGCATTATAGAAAATATTTAAAAATTTCTAAGATTTTTTCATCTTGATCAAACCTTATATGGAATTATTTAAATTATTAAAATAAATAAATGTAAATAATAATAAATTATTACATCAATTAAGTAAATATATATTAAAGGTGAAATGAGATAATTTCAAGAGATTTAACACAACACAACAGAAGATATATAAAAGTCAAATTAGACAAGATTTAGAGTGATATGAAATAAATGATATGAGAAAATTATATTTCAAAATAGCGAAGAGATTAACTAGAACAACATTTTTCATCAAATTTGGTACGATTTAAAATAATTCAATAAACACTAAAAAAATCTAAGAATGTAAATATTTAAAATTACAAAAAATAACTAATTGAAGAGACCTTATCAAGATGAATCCAATGATGTTTATTTTATCTTTGTTTAACTTAGTTTAGAATTGTTGTCAATTATAAAAAAATAACAAAAACTCATAGATTATTACTTTAATATTAAGTATAATTTCATAAAAATTGGGATGAGATAAATTAAAACTATATAATGTAACCAATTCAAATAATTATAAACATCATGCTAGAGCACAATAAGAGATTCACTACAATATGTCTATATTAAAGAAAAACTTTTGAATAAATAGAATAAATTGTATTAAGAAGTTACTTTGTAGTATACTAAGGAGATCAAATGAAATATTATTAATAATAAATCAAGTACAAAAGTAAAAAGTCTCACAAAGCATACCCAAAAAAGGTAAAATATTAAAATAATATAAAATAAATATTTAATTAGACAAAGCTCATTGAGATGCTTCTAATTACATGTATTTCCTCTCAATCGAACCTCATTTAGATTTATAATAATTTAACAAACTAAATAAGTCTAAATAATAATAAATTTAATTTAATATTAAGTAAAATAATAAAGTAGAATAATGATAAATTGAAAGAATGTATTATAACCAAATCAAAGACATCTAAAGGTTAAATGACAGGAAATGCAGAGTTGCATAGTAATATTAACAAATATAATTAAAAACTTTAAAAAATGAGATAAATTTTGCAAGAAGGTTGCATTCTAATATATTGAGAAGATTGAGGATAAGATCTCTGATTGTCAAGTTAAGCATAAACAAAAATGCTCATTAAGTATAATAAAACAATAGAAAAAATATTTAAAAATATCAAACTTAATTTTTCATTGAATAGGTCTTGTCACGGTGGGTCCATAAAAATTTATTTCTTCTTTGGTTACTGTCAATAGAAATTACTATGAATCACCACATTAAATACGAACTAGTTGTAATAAATTATTATTTTAATGATAAGTAATGATATATCAAAACAAAAATGACATAAATTGTAAAAATTTAATATCACCAAATAAATAAAATATAAAGGTCAAACATGACGAAAGATGGAATTACATAATAATACACAAATTCAAAGAAAAAGAAATTGATTGAACATGGAAAATTGCATGGGAAAGTTCCATTACAAGATGTACGAAGATTGATTCTGTCATGTTTTATCGTGAAGTCAAGTATAAATTAAAATGCCACATAAAAGTGAATATTTAATTCCTAGAACTCATTATGATGAGTCTAATGATGTTCACTTCGTTTAAATAGGACCTTCTTTGGAACTATTGTGAATTACTTAAATAAATTGGAATAAATAATTACCAAGTGGTATAGTAGTACTTAGTAAATTTATATTATGGCTAAAAAAAATTAAAGAAACAGAATATAACAAAATCAAAGACATTTAATGTTAGTAAGAGAGAATATTTGGAGTTAAATAATAATATAATGAAATCAAAGCAAAATCATTTAATTAATGAGATGACTTGCATAAGAACATTGTACTCCAAGATACTAAGGAGATGAACTATAACATCTTCAAATGTTAAAAAATGGAAATGAAGTGAAACATCTTGTAAAGCATGTTAAAAAATAAATTATTTGAAAAGTTCAAAAATATATATTTGATTGGATAGAGATGTTTAAGATGAATCTCATGACTTTTATTTTCTCTCAATTAGGACCCATTTGGAATTGCTATGAACTATCAAGGTAAATTGGCATAAAGAATAATATATTATTATTTCCATATTAACAAACTAATATTAAAGCTAAGATGGAATAAGTTAAATCAATTTAGCATAACAAAATCAAAGACACGTAGCGATCAAACAAGATGAGATTTAGAGTTTAATAATAAAATAACAAAATTGAAACAAAACATTTGAAGAAATCACATATGTTGTGTAGGAAAATGACATTCTAATGTATTAAGGAGATTTAGCATAACATCTTGGATGAACAAATCATTTTAGGTACCACATTGTGATCAATTTATAACATTAAAAGAAAAATATATTTGTAATAAATTTATCTTGTCCATTATATTTGTCATTCTCAAGTTCAAATTTCAATAAACAACTATATATTTTTCAAATACTAATATATGATTTTTTCCTTTAGCTTTATGCTCATAAAAGCTTGCATATTTATCAATAGTAAGTCACAAAAGTCTTATGATTGAAATTCAAATGTATTGATAGGTTGAATGTGATGATCATAAGCATGAAACTTTACTTTATTGCAAAATGATCAAGGGATATAAATAAAAAAACATGCTGACATCATAGTTAATTGGTTTACCCACCAAATGTGTGTGCTGGGAAACCACCTTTTTAATTGACTTGCCAACGTGATCCTACATTACGAGAATATATCTTATTATATTTTTGATGGATTGCCTAATTTATTTCATAATTAAATTAATCCCAAATTCTAATACTAACTAGATTAATTTCTATTTCTCCTAATTTTTCATAGGTATCTACATATTTAATAATTATTAATTTCTAAAAAATATTAGTAATAATAGTTAGCATGTAAATTATTTTCTTACTTGGTTCTAAATTCAAATTTTTGTGCTTCTAATAAGAAATTCTCAATTTTTGAATTCCATATGTTTTTTCATCTCTTGTGTAATTTTGATCCACTTTCCTTCTAAATATTATCCCCTTACATATCATACAATGTCCACAAGAACACTAAATAAAAGATTTCAAATGGATATTCCCCATTCAATAGGTATATTTATCTGTTTGTTTTACATGAATCATTATAGGTACTGCTTTAGAAACCATGGCCACCCTCCTGACAAACAAGAAGTTAAACTAGTCACAACATCTCTTGCGTGGATCACACACGCACACCTTACAACTTTATTATTCCTTAGAGAGCTTGTGAAAACCTTACAAAAGGCTAATCATGACATCTTCTATTCTCATCTTAAAACATGGCATGGACTACAACTATACATAGCTACTCCATGAAGTGAACTAGTACTAAACCATAGTACGATCATTGCACCACATTTGAGTTTATTGGTAACATCACATAAAAATAATATTTCTTATTTATTTATCATGTCCATTCAATGTGACATTATTTTTGTACAATTCACATAGATAATATACAATTCTTAGTTACTTACATATGGATTTTCTTTTTCATTTATATTTCTATAATAGACTAATTTATCAATAATTGAAATAATGTGACTCAAATTCAAAAAGAGAAACAAGTTTAATCATATCATCATAATAAAAAAAATATTTTTTACAACATGGTCAAGGAATATTAAACAAACATTTGTTCTTGCACCAAAGTTAATCGACATATACACTTGATCTATGTCCTATGAATTATCTTCCAAAATAGACTTAACATTTGCATCCTAAAAAACTAAAATATATCTAATAATATTTCTTGTGACTAGCTTATTTTATTTCATTATTAAGTTAATACTAAATAAAAATATTAAAAAGCTCAATATCTATTGCCCTTATATTATCTTATGCATTTACACATTAAATTAACATTAATTTCAAAATAAAGGTAATAATAAGAGTTAACATTTTGATACTTTTCATACTTAGGTCTTCATTTGTGTTTTTGCATTTAGAATAAAAAAATCCCAAATTTATGAATTTCGCTAATAAAGAGCATTTAACACAAAAAATTGCACCATCTTCCTATTGATCTTCTACTGTAGACTATGGCATGCAAACATGTTACAAGCCAAGAGGATGCACACTTCTTAAAGTGGGTAGAGGACACTACCTTTGATATTCTAATCTTCATAGCTTGGTGTGCAATAAAACTATCCAAGCTTAGCATGTCAATCCAATTTATTGCCAAATAATCCCCGCCATAATTCTTTCATGGTTTGTTAGTTGGTTAATGTCCCTTTCCCATTTCCAAGCTATTGCACCATATCTACTTCTCTTATGCATTAATTGCATTATCTTACCAACATTAAAACTTATCTACAAGGGGTTTCTTTGTATTTATCCATCTAAATATTATTTGCAAGATATTTAGCTTATGCTTTATTTAAAAAATAAAATTTAAAATGTACTCATTTAAATATAATCATACCTCTCGCGTGACAATGGCCTCATCTTTTTTTGATTTTATCCATGAAACCAAGAAAACAAGGATATTATAATGAAGTATTTGATACCAAAAATATCACAACACTTTTACTAAAATGTTTTTCCTTGGGATGCACCTAGATTATGCATCATTTAATGTATTTGACAACTACTTCTATTGTTATGTCTCAACATCTAAATTCAGTGTCACAATCCCTTAATTGGACCAACATGCTCAAGATGTGCCGCACAAAGTGAACACAATTCCTTTTCCCTATAAGACCTCAATTGAGCAGAGAACTGGCCCACAATTGTTCTAGTAAATCATAGTACACTAGCACGTAAATGGTACCAGCGCAAACTATACTTAAAAATAATACTACCCATAAAATCCATATTATGCATAAGTACTTTAATATACAAATAATGAGTTTCACAATAAAGTAAATTACAAAAACAACATCAAAATATAATGTTTCAATTGTTTAAATTTCACATAAAAAATCTAGTATACTACAATATTTGAGATTAAAACACCAATGCTAAAAATAAATGGGGCTAAAGTAAGGACATGACTAAATGTAGACAGAAGAGTAATCCACTAATGTTCTCACTAAGTTGCCTCCATTCTAATGTCATATCCATTACTAACTCCCAAACTTAACAAATGGCATGTGTTGGGGGGTCTATTCCACGTTTAATGTCAATTCCTTATCTCTTATTAATAAAAGCATATACATAAAAATATAATAGTAGAGTATACTTAATGCTATATTAAAGGAATAAAATAAACATCAAGGCTTACTAAGGTTAGCTAACTCAAAAAACATCAAGCATAAACCTTACAACATATCTAACTTGACCTAACAAGTCCCAACAATCTTATAGTCCATTTCTTTGGATATGTTGTTCCCCACAAATAATTTTATACCTTACAAAGTATTATAAGATACTTGACACAAGTTGTACCATCTATCTCATTACATGATCAAATAGTTCACAATCTAACCTCTACTAGTTATGTGGATCACCAGTTAGAACTAAAACAATAACCATATATAATTTGTCACAATAATTAGTACTTTTGCAAATACATTATCTCTAATGATACCATATTGTGGCACATCACTTAATTATAATCCTCAACTTATTTTTTATTGAAACAAAAAAAGTTTTGCACACCAATTGTACCACACTATAGTCATGGAATCTTATCACATGTTGTGATTAACAAACATATGCTCACAGACACCCATGATCTCTCAAGACGTCCTAAAAATGAGGCACGTAATCTGCATATCTAGTGGGAGTGTTAACTATTACAAATATATCAAATCTATCTCTCTAGCTTAGGAGGCCATCATTGGGGTCTATAACATCTTAGTCTATGTCATCATGAGAAGGTATTTTAATTAAAATATTGATTAATACACATAATTTAATTAAGGTTACCTAACCCTAATCTATCGTATATTATTTCTTTAAATCCCTCACCATTAATCAACTATCTAGGTCTCTATAACTCTAGTTTAGTATCTTGCTATCCTATGGTTTCTTCTAATGCCTAACCTAACTTTTTTGATAATTTCTACATTCACACTTCATGTATTTATGTCCAATCCTTAGTCTCAATTTATAAATCCATAGCTTGAACCATCTAAGTCATTATTTGTACTCTTTAAATATGATTCACATGAATTTTGCTACTCACTATCACTTTGCTTATAAACCAACCTGAGTCACTTCTCTTTTCTAATGGCCTCTTCAAAGTTTCCTACACCACATAAACAATTATCTAAGGTCTTGATCCATGGCCTAATACCTGAGCTCATGGCTACTCATGCTCTTAGAAATAATTAGAACTAGACCAAGATTTAACTAAAACAAAAGTTAACATATGTCTCTTGGCTATGCCTAACTCCAATCCTAAAGCAAAAAGAGATCCCTCCATGTTAATCACCTTTATTTAGATCTAATTCATAACATCATCAAATGATTGCCTCATATAGAGTGTGCTAAACTCTCACCAAATATCTTATATTCTCAATTCAACATTAAGAACAAAATCAACTGCTATAACAATCATCTTTGTGGGGAGCCATAATGTTTGAAATAAACTCCTACATGTGTGCAAGTTGTTGATCTACTATGAGTTGATGTGTTGCACCTAAAAAGAATTATAGCTTAAATAGGGTGAAAGCCTCCAATAATTTCTCTAACATTGCTATAGGTAAAATCTAGAGAATCTCAACCATACCTAGCATTTTATATTTTAGCTTGCTTTGTATTTGTTTAGTATGTAATGGGTCTCTCAAGGAAGCACTACTATGCCTAATAATCAATAACAAGGAGAACTAATATACTTTTAAAAAACATAGGTAAGAATTAAAAAGTTGAATCACTTATAACTTGCAAATAAATTCTAACCATTTGCTGCTCATAACTATGGACTTGACTTAAATTGCCCAGAATTTTTTGACACTTTCTTAATCATACCTAACCTAGGATATTGTAAAAAAGTGTTTGATACCAAAAATATTGCACCATTTTTTCTATAGTGTTTTTCTTTGGGATATAACTAAAATATGCATCATTTAATGTATTTGACTACTACCTTTCATGGTTTGATCATACCATTTAAAATGGGCATAACAATCCCTTAGTTTGATTAACATGCTCTTGACATGACACCCAAAAATGATCCATATTCCATCTCATCCTAAGACCTTAATTGAGCAAAGAACTAGTCCACCATCATTTAAGTAATTTGCTAGTGTACTAGCATATATATATGGCACCAAGGAAAACTATAATTCGAAATAATCATATCCACAAAATCCATAATATGCATATGTATCATAATATCCAAACTATTACTTTCTTAACAAAGTAAATTACAAAAAAAATCAAAATATAACGTTTCATATAGTCTAAATTTCTCGTATAATATCTCTTATAGTCTAATTTTTGACAATAAAACATCCACACTTAAAAATAAATAAGGCTAAAAAAGGGACATGACTAAAAGTAGTTGATAAAGTAATCCACTAAGGTGCTCACTCAGATGTGCTCACCCTAATTTTGCATCCATTACAAACTCCATACCTTAAAAAATGACATGATAGTGGGGTCTAAGTCAAGTTCAATATTAAATCCTTATGTTTTATAAATAAAAGCATAGATAAAAAACAATAATAGTGCAGTGAAATCAACATTATATTAAAGGAATCAAATAACTGACAAAGGCTAATAAATTGAGCCAATGCTTAAAAAATCGACCGTAAACCATAACATAGGTCAAATAGAGCCTAAGAAGTCTCAAAACTATCATATCCATTTGATATGTAGTAGAACACAAATAATTTTATATTTTTTTAAAAATTATGTGTTATTTGACACAAGTTTGACACTCTTATCTCATCAAATGATGCACTAGTTAATAATCTAGATTCTATTAATTACATAGATCACCCTATATGGCTATAAGGGTAATAATAAATCATGTTTCATTATAACAAGTAATTTGTCGAATTGAAAATCTATAATGATATTCTATTTTTATCACACGATGAATAGGGAATCCTTTGTTTGTTATCTTGTTGTCCCTATAAAGGTTTGCAAACCTTATGGACCACACTATAGTCATCAAATCTTATCACATTTTTAGTTCAACAAACATAAGCTCACACACACCCACAAAATGAGGCATGTAATCTCCATATCTAGTTGGAGTCCAACCATTTGAAATATACCAAACTTTTCTTACTTTCGATTAAGTGGCCATTACTGAGGCGACAAAATCATTATATGTCATCATCAATAGTTCGTCTGAATTAATCTATTGATTATTTTACTTGCACTTAATAAGGGTTATTTGAACTAACCTATCTTCTATATTCTTCAAATCCTTTACCATCAATTAACTATCTAGGTCTCTTATAATTCTTCTCTAGTGTCTAGCTAACCCAGGGTTTTTATTATTGCCTAGGCTACCTCTTTTGATATCTTCTCCATTCAAATTTCATCTATTTGATTCCATACTTTAGCCATTATTTATAAATGCTTAGCTTGAACCATCTAAGTCATTATTCTTGCTCTTTAACCATTATTCACATGAATGTTGCTACTCACACTCAGATTCATCATAAACCAACCAAAGTCACTTCTCTTTCCAAATGGCATCACTTGAGTTTCCTACAACTAAAAAAATAATCATCTAAGGTGTTAATCATGGAGAAACACCCTAACTCACGGCTACTCATGATTTTACATATAAATAGAAGTAGCGCAAGATTTAACTAAAATCAAAGTCATTATAGCATGCTTGGCTAAGCATGACACCACTCCCAAGGCTAAAATAGAGCCATCCATCTTAATTACCATTATATAGGTCTAACCCACAATGTCATCAAATGATGGCCTCATCTATAGTGTGCAAAACTCTCACCAAATACATTATATTCATAATTCAACATTAATTGTTATCTTAAAGTTTCCTCTTCAAATAAAACATTAAGCTTCAGAATTTTCACCTACAAAATTTTGAAGTTGTCCTAAATATTATGTGAACTTCTTTTTAGTATTAATTTAACTACAATTATACCTTCGATTTTTTGTTCTCAAAATTCTCTTTGGCTCAAGTTTCAAACCTAAGGAATTTAAAATTAAAATCCTAAATATTAAAATTTTAAATCAAGGACATACAAATTTAAAATTCAAATTTCTCCATTTTAAACCCTACATAATACAACTTCTAATTGCTATGTACTCTTTTCAATCCTACTGTTTCACATGTGTTATCTACGTCAACTAAGCATATTTCTTGGTTAACTTAGTTCACAATTTCTTATTATTCCTTGACAAAGTTAAAGCTTTTTGTTGAACATAATCAGTACCCAACATTTTTCTTACCTACTTTAGTGCCCAATTGAATCACCTTAATCTTCCAACAAGACAATTCGTAAGCTTACTTTCCTTAGGTGTATAAGGTCTTTCTTTTGGTGCTTCAAATGCATTCCATGTCAGTGGTTAAGCCTTACAATAAACCTCAAGAAAAACTTGAGTCATTCATCCCCACTATTTTTTTTAAAAATTCATTTCAAGGTTTTTTTTTGTTTGGAATAATTCTTGCTCAATTCATAGTAATAGCTTGGTTTTATTAAGATTTCTTACTTTGTTTTCTTAACTAATTAGAATTATTCATAGCAAAATTCTTCACCAAAAAAGGAAAAAATCTTGAATACTTCGAAGATATGTTAGTTGGACATTAAATGTAATACTTCTAAGAAAATATTATAAAAAAAAATTGTAATAAACAAAATCTCTACAAAATCACAAAAGAACATCAACGACTTGCATTCTTAAAAGAACATGCATGCACCTAGCATTTTACCAATTTGCTTAAAATTAGTCCTAACATGGAAAGACATGCTATCCTCAGCATAATCTTTTTTTTGGAATGCAAAGTAGTATAAATTTCGATAGATGATGCTTAAGATTGTGTATATTTGCATTCTTTCAACTCGATAGAGAGATTAGCACACAATTTCAAATAATATAACTCAAGTAGTACACAATATTCTGCAAAGATGAGAATAATTGACCTAAAAAAGCATTGTATAATAACTATGTTCTTGTTGAGCCCAAGACAATAATGTGTAAATGTTGGCCTTGGAGATGAAATAAATATCATCAAACTCTTCTTAATGAACTCTAACAAATTAAATATTTATTTTACATTTTTAAATATTTTATTTTCTAAGAGGACATCATATATGAGATACTCCATTTCATACAAAATTTGATGATCAAGATTGTTATAGTTGATTTCCCAAGTATCTTGGATTAAAACATTCAAATATAATTAATCTCACTTCTTTAAAAATTTTTCCTTTAATTACTTTATATTATTATGTAACTATAAATATACTCTCATGTAACCTTTATTGCTTTAATTTATTATATTACAATTCTTAAATTTTTCTACTTTCAACTTCAATTTATAAATTTACTTAATATTAAAATAAAAGTTTATTATTACTTTTGTTTTTTTAATATGTTAATTATTATTATTTCCAAATGACATCTAATTGAGATCAAACAAATGTCATTGAACTCATTACTATGAGTTCTATCTAATGAAAGATTTATTTTTTTACTTCTACATATTTTACTTTCAAAAGTTTTTGTATACTTTGTGAGAGACATTGATTTATACCTAAATTATTTATCGAGGAATTTACACTTAAACTATACTTTAATGTAGTTTTCCGTGCGATTTATTTCCATTCTTCATTGTTATCACTTCGATTTGTTTGTATTAATATTTAACAAAAATTCTTCTCTTCTGTGTCCTTTGCATTGATTTGATTTTGCCATAATGTGTTGCTTTAATTTATTTTTTAATTTAATATATAATTATTAAATATTAAACAAAATAATTTATTATTTTTATACTTATTTATTATAATAATTCACAACAATTCTAAACGAGGTTTGATCGAGATGAACCCAACATCATTGGACTAGTCTCGACTAGCTCTATCAAGTTAGGCATTTGTTTGCACATTTTTTAAGTGTTTTATTTTCAAGTGTTTTGCCTTTTATATGAGATATTTTTAATTTTTGCTTCATTTGATTGTCTTGGAGGTTACATTTGGACTCAAAAATATCTTGGATTGTAACTTTATGGCATAACTTAATTGGTTTCTGCTAATGTTTCTCTTTGATATGGATGCATTACTATTAAATTCTAATTCTCTCCTTACATGACCTCTAAATCACTTTCATTTAGTCATTTTATTTTACTTCAATTTCAGCCATTCTAGTTAGAGTATTTGTCTTCTTATTATCAAAATAATATTTTTATTTTTTTATACTTACTTATTTTGAAAACTTATAGTATTTTTAAACCTTCTTTGACAAAGACAAAACAAATATCTTTGGACCGATCTTGATGGCCCCTAACAAACTAATTATTCATTTCATTATATATAAATATTTCATTAGTTTTTTTACATGAATGAAGAAATATTTCTATTCATACATGATTCCATAATTAAGGATGTTATACTCCATCTCCTTCCTCTATTGGAATACATATTTTTACTACATTCTTTTATCTTTTCTTCAAATTAGTTTTGATTTGGTAATCATACAATTAGCTATAATGCTTGGTTCATACGACCTTTTGTTGCATTGATTTATATATTACATTACTTCAATTTATTTTGTTTTATCTTTATTATACATTCACTTAAAATTCTGATAATAATTTATTATTATTTATTATTATTTTAAGTGATAGTTTACTTTAATTCTTAACAAGGTCAAATTGTGCTAAAATAAATTTTGTTGGGCTAGTTTTGATGAGCTTCACCTAGTTAAACAATTTTAATGTTTTACAATATTTTTAGTATTTTCGTATGTTTTATGAGAAATTATGATTCATGCATAACTTTATAATAAAGAATATTACACTTAAATTCCGTTGTACCTTGGTATGTACCATTCATGTAGAGTTTATCTTATTTCTTCCAATTTAATGTTTTGATTTTGTTACATTCCTTTAACACTATAATTCTCTTCTCCTGCGACCTGTTTATAACTTTCATTCAATTTGAATACATTCCATCATTTAATCTTTTTTCAACTTTCATTTCACTTTATTCTGATCAAGATGAAATAGATATCATAGAACTCTTTTCAATGAACTTTACCCTATAAAATATAAATTTTATATGTTTTTTAAAAAAAATTTTTTCTTCGGTTTTATTAATCTTTGCAAGAGATTTTTCTTTTTCTAGTTGAGCAATAGAATATCCTATATTCGATCTACTTAGTTCTTAGGAATGTACTTTCTCACATGATTTATCTCGATTTTTGAAGTTTTTATTTAATTATTTTATAATGAAACTATATTTCTCCTATCTTGTGGCCATTAGTTAGCATTATTGTTTTTATATATTTTATTAGTTTAGCTTATTTTATTTAATCTTTCATACATATTTACTTAATTGAAAAATAGTAATTTATTATTATTTAAACTTATTTGTATTGATAATTTACAATAATTCTAAACTACATAGAATAAAGGAAGAATAAAAATTATTAGAATCATCTCAATACACTCTATAAACTTAAATACTAAATTTCTTATATTTTGAATGTTTTTTCGATGGTTTGTTTATACTTCTTGTGTCATTTTTATTTGCACTTATTTTGGCAATCGAATGAGCTATACTAGATCTCCTTTGTATCTTGATATACAACTTTGCTATTCAATTTAACCTTTTTCTTCAATTTTTTAGTTTCATTTGTCCACATTATCCTCTCATGTATCCTTCATAATACTTCAATTTAGTTATATTACATTTCATTAAGTTATATGTTTTTAGTTTTAATACATATTTGTTTAATATTAAAATAATAATTTATTGTTATTTATATTTAGTTAATTTTGTAATTTTTAGTTATTCTTGAAGAGGTCTTACCAACACAAAACAAATACAGTTGGAGTCATCAAGAGTAGAACTATATAATTAAACTTTTTTAATATCCAAATTGAAATTTCATACTTGCATTTTACCGCAATGGAAGAGATATTTCTATTCAAACATGATTTGAAGATTTAGGATTTTATACTGGATCCTCTCTGCCTTTTAGAATGTAACTTTCTAGTAAAATTCATTTAATTTTTTCAAATGTTTTGCTTCATTTGCTTATACTATTATGAAATTCAAGTTCTCATAATTTTTCTTGTTTCAAATGTTTTGCTTTATTATATATTTACATAATATTTTAAAATATGATTTATTATTATTAATTCATATTTACTTTTGTAACTCATAGTAATTCAAAAAAATGTCTAATCGAGATGAAATATTTATAGTTGGACTTTTTAGAATGAGCTCATCTAATTAAACAGATAATTTTTTATTATAAAATAGTTTACTTTCTAGTATTTTGATATATTGTATGAGGAATTGCGATCTCTACGTAAAAAATAATTAACGAAGTTATAGTCGAACTCCTTATCATCTCAGAATTTTACTTTTCTCTATAGTTTTTCTCATTTTGTGAATGTTTTCATTTTTATTTGGTTATATACCTTTGAAAATAAAATTCTCCTCTACTATGACCTTTACATTTTGATCTAGTTATATTACAATTATTTAATTTATCTTCTCATAGCTTCATTATATTTTAAATTTTGGACTAATAATTTATTATTATTTCTCCTTATTTCTCTAGAGATCTTTAGTAATTCCAATGTTTTATTTTTATTTGGTTGTTCTACTACATAACTATAAATCTCCTTTTCTACTTCCTTTATGTCTTTTATTTAGTTATCAAAGATTACTTAAATTAATTTTATTTCATCTTTAATATTAATATATTAATATATAATTAATATTAAAATAATAATTTAATAGTTTTTAAATTTACTTTGATTATTCATAGGAATTTGAAATAAGGATTGATCGAGGGTCAACCAAATTTCTTAGAACTTGTCTCAAAGAGCTTTTTGAAATTTTAATTTTTTTATGTCTAAAACCATTATTTTCAATTATTTTTGCATTTTTTATTTGATAATTCTCTTTCATCAAAATTTAACTATTGATAATTTTTAGCATTGAATCCTTTTCATATCTTGGAATGAAATGTTTCCCTTATATTTATCTAATTTCTCCAGATTATTTTCTTTCAATTGGTTATACTGCACAACTCTTAATTTTCTCTAGTTTAAAATTTACACTATAGTGATTTTTTATATTAAATTTCTTTAATTTATATTTTTTTACTTTAATATATATTAACTTAATATGAAATTATAGTTTGCTATTTTTTAATGATTATTTACATATATAATTTTCAATAATTCCAAACAAAGATCTAGCTATCCAAATTTTGTTGGGCTCATTTCATGAGCTTCATGTAGTAACAGATATATTTTATATTTTTTAATATATTTTGTTGTTACCTTTTGTAAGGCTTTATGTAACATTTCTATTCATACCATTTTTGACAATCTAGGATGTTACACATGATTGTCTCAGTAACTTAGAACATACCCCCCTATATTATTCATCTCATTCATTTGAACATTGTCTTTGATTTTTGTGATATTGTTGATAAAACCTAATTCTACTTTCATGTGACATTCACACTGCTTTGATTAGGTTTTATTATATTTTTATAATTTTTCTTGTCTTTTTCCTTATTACATATTTTTTAAATATTAAAATAATAATTTGTTCTTATTTATGCTTGCTTATTTTCGTAATTCATAGAGATTCCTACTAATGTTGATGAGCTCAATCTAATTAGTTATATATATATATATATATATAAATATTATTTCAAGCATGTTGTCATGTTTGATGGGATATTTTGATTCATTCCGAATTTGACTATTAAGGAAGTTATGCTTGATCTCTTTTATATCTTTAATGTAACTTTCTTACAGAATGTATCTTCTTTTTTGAAATGTTTTGCTTTCATTTGTTAAATCACTATCATACTCAAATTCTCTTATCTCTAATTTGTTATTTTCCAACCTTAATAATCATTTGCAAATTTTAAAATAATAACTTGGTTTTATTTAAACTTAATTACTTTAATAATTCTCGATGATTCTAAGCAAGATCTGATGGAGAGGAAAAATGTAGTTTGATTCATGTCCATGATCTCAATAAAATTAAATTTTTTTTTTATATTTCGTAATATTTTATTATCTTATTTTTTTGAATTTTTATGATTTGATTCTGTTATATTATCATCTAACTCTAAACTAACTCACAATTGTCATTTACATGTTTTTTGTTTTGTTATCTTACATTGCTTCAATTTATCTCATTTTAATTTTAATTAATATATATAATATGTTTTAAAATAATAATTTGTTATTATACAATTTCTTTTCTTTAGTAGTTTGGAATAAATATCGTTAAACTAGTCTTGGCAAGCTTTATTTAATTAAATATTCATTGTTAGATATTTAAATATTTTATTTTCTTGATGTTTTTTATAATCTTTTATATTTGACCCTAATTTGTTGTTCGAGAATGATAAACACGATCCCTATAGTCTCTTGTAATGAAACTTTTTTTTGGATAATTTATCTCATTTCTTTAATTTTTTCTTTAACTTAATTATATTACAATTTAACACTATCTCCTCTTATGTGACTTTTACATTTCTTTGATTTTTAATATTCTATTTCTTACTTTATCTTATTTTTACTTTAATATATATATACTCAATATTGAAATAATAATATATTGTTATTTATGATTATTTAATTTGGTAATTTGAAGTAATTCTAAAAAAGGCCAAATCAAAAAAATATTATGGGAAACATCTTAATGTGTTCTATCTACTTTGAATATATTTTCATATTTTGAAAAGTTTTATTTTACCATGTTTTATCATGATCTATGACAAAATTTTATTTGTATCGTAATTGATGTTTAGGATGTTACACCAGATGTCATTAAAATCTTCGAATATAACTTACCTTCTAATTTATCTCATTTCTTCAAATTTTTTATTTTAATTATGTTACTCTTATTGAAATAAAGTTCTCTGCAAGTCTGAGTTTCAAAACACTTCAATTTTATCTGATTATGATTCTACTATTTATCTCACTTCAGCTGTATTATGTCTACTTAATATTAAATTAAAAATTGAATTTTTCTTATGCTTCTTTGTTTCAAAAATCACTAAAATTCTGATCTTTTGGCAATTGAGATGAAACGATGTAGTTGGACTTGTCAAAATGAGCATAATCAAATTAAATATATATTTTTAAATTTAAATTTTTTAAATTTTATAAAGTGTTTGTTATGCATTAGCAAACATTTTGATTTATTCTTGATTTTATGATCAAGGATATTATCATTGATCTCTTTAGTAACTTAGCATGCAACTTTCACATATAATCTATCAAAATTTTTCACAATCTTTACCCTAATTTTTTTATATTAATAAGAAATTATAATTCTCATCTTATGTGACCTTTACACCTCTTTGATTTTGTTATATTTCTTTCCTTCCGTTTATCTCCTCACAATTTTAATATATTTTTATCTAGTTTTAAAATAATAGTTTATTATTATCTATACTTATTTATTTTTGTAATTCATAATAATTCCCCTCATGGGGTAGAAACAAACATTGTGGTGGTCTTTACAAGCTTTATCTAAATAAATATTTCTTTGTATTTTTTATGTTTTATCTTCAAGACTTTCATATTCTTTATAAGTCATTCACTATCACACTTGATTGGGCGATTAACTATACTACACTTGATCTCCTTTGTATCTTGGAATGTTGCATTCCCAAAAACTTTAACATGTTTCATTAAATTATTTCCTTTCATTTGATTATAGCATTATGAAACTCAAGTTCTTATATTGTTGACGTTCACAAGACTTTAATTTTCTTTTACTACATTGGTTTAATATATAAAATGTTTTCTTTAAAATATAATTATCCAATATAAAATTAATTCCTTATTATTTTTTATGTTAACATACTTTCACAACATGTAATAATTATAAAGAAGGTTCCATGAAGATGAAACAAAAATCTTTGGATTCATCTTGACTATCATCATCCAATTAAAAATTGATTTTAGTATTTTTTATATTTTTAGTAGTTTGGTAAGAAAGACGTTATATTTCAAATAATGCCATTTTTGATAATTGACGATTTTATGCTAAACCAACTTAACAACTTTAAATATAATATTCTAGTAAACTTTATTTCATTTATTAAAATTTATTTCTTTCATTTAGCTATTTTACTATGAATCCATAATTCTCTTTTCGAGTGACCTTTTAATTGCATTGTTTTGTTTATGTTATATTTCTTCACCCTATCTTATTTTAGCAATATTATATATTTAATTAACATTAAAATAATAATTTATTATTATTTATGCTTATTTAATTTGATATTTCTCACAATTCCAAATTGGTCTCATAGAGATGAAACAAACCCTGCTGGACTATTCTAGAGGAGCTCAAACTAATTTAATTTTCATTTTTATTATTTTTAAATTTTCCTTTTTAAGTTTTTATCATGTTTTATGATAATGCTTATTTGTTCCTAATTTCATGGATGATGATGCTACACTCAATCTCCTTTAAACTATGGAGTATAATTTTTGTGGACAGTTTATCTTATTTCTTTAAACTTTTGACTGTCATATGACTTTATTGCACTATAACTCTAAATCACGTCTCATGTAAATATTACATGCCTTTGATTTTGTGAAAATAATTTTTCATATTTATCTTATTTCAACTTTAATATATATTTATTAATATTATAATATGAACTTAATTTGTATATTTTTATTTTTGTTGGTAATTCTTTATAATTATAAACAAGATTCAATCATAACAAAACCAATGTCATTAGACTCAACTCAAAAAGCTAAATCCAATTATGTATTAATTGTTTTTATTTTTAAATATTTTATATTCTAACGATTTTGTGAGATTTAGCAGACATTTCATTATTTCAGGCTTGATCGAAGATGTACACTCGATGTCCATGGTATAAAGTAGTACAACTTCTCTATACAATTTATCAAATTTTTTGAAATATTTTACTTTGATTTCGTTATATTGCCATATCACTTTTAAAATTCTCTAATGTGACCTTTAATTCTTTTTGCTTTTATTGTTTTATATTTTATTAATTTATGTTATTTCAAATTTTATTATATTTTTACTTAATACTAAAAAATAATTTTTTGTTTATGATTACTTAATATTTTTTAATGGGTAGTAATTTCAAATGAGATCTGATCAACATGAAATAAAAATCATTGAACTCCTTTTAGCAAGCTCTTTTTTGTTAAATATTCATCTTTTAGCTTTAAATATTTTATCTTTTTAAAACTTTAGCATGATTTATGAGACATTTTAATTTGCACCTAACTTGATGATAGAGAGTGTTACACCAAGATTTCTTTATGCAGTAGAGTCCAACATTCCTCAAATCGTTAGCTAATGTTTTCAAATGTTTTGTTTAATGTGGTGTTCTTGCTATACAACTCTGAACTTTATCACATGTGACCATTAAATGTTTTTATTTAAGAAAATTTAATTTAAATTTAACTCATTTAAGCTTTAACATATATTTGCTTAACATTTAAAAATAACTTATTTTTATATATATTTTTTTTCTATTAGTGGTAGTAACTTTGAATTAGGACAAGGTGAGATGAAACATATGTCTTTTGATTTGTTTTGACATGGTCTATTCAATTATGTATTCATTTTTATTTTTTTAAAATTTTTTATTTTCTAGGGTTTTAGTAAGTTTTGGGACACATTCTAAGTTTCAGATACTCCACCCTCCTAGTATCGATGAATGCAATTGTCATGTATAATTTATCGTATTTCGAAAAATGTTATGTATTCATTTGATTATATTAATATATAACACTAAATCATCTCTTGTGCAACCTACACATCAAATTTATTTTATTTTATTATAATTCTTTAATTTATCTTTTTTCAACTTCATTATTAAATTTTTCAAATCTAAAATGATTCTTTTTTAATTTATCCATATTTAGTTTCCTAATTTATAGTAATTCTAAGTTAAGTTCGATCGAGATGAAACAAATCTCATTATAGTCATCTTCATGAGTTCTAACTAGGTAATATTCATTTCGTAATCGTTTTTATATTTTTTTTAAAATCTCTTCACATTTTATGAGATAATTTAACTCATACCTAATTTAATGAATGAGAATGTTACGTTCGTGCTTCTTAGTATCATGGAATACGAATTTCTCATAAAGTTCATCTCACATAAGGAAATGTTTTGCTTAAATTTTGTTATATTACTATGAATATCTAAATCTCCTTTAATTTCACTTTTAAAGCATAATGATTGGGTTTTTGGTATTACATAAATAAATCTTCTTTCAAAGTTAATGTATATTTTTTATTATAAAAATAATAATTATAAATATTTATGCTTATTCAATTTAGTATTTCGTAGTAATTGAAAATTATGTCCAATAAAGCTAAACAAATATCACTGCACTCATTTTTTTAATAATTTTGTATGGACTTTTTCTCATTTCTTCACAATTTTTAGTTTCAATTAGTTACATTACTAAAAACTCTCTTTTTTCATATATGGGACCCTGACATCACTTAGATTTGATTATATTACATTTCTTAAATTTATGTGATTTCAAATATGTATTTATGTTATATTAAACTACTGATTTATTATTATTTTCTTAAGAAATTTGTCAATTCATAATAATTCCAAATGTGGTACAATAGGGTTGAAAAAAAATGTTGTTAAAATCATCACGAAGAGCCATATCTAATTAAATATGATCTTTTTAAAAATATTTTTTTGAGTTTACCAAATTTTTATAAGCATTTGATTTGACTCTTATTTAATGATCAAGGATATTGTACTCAATCTTCGTAGCATCTAGGAATACAACTTTCCAGTATAATCTATCTTTCTCATGAAATTGTTTCTTTGATTGGTTATATTGCTATGTAACACTTGAATTCCTCTCTTGTGACCTTTAAATCTATTTGGTTTTATTTTGTTGCATTAATTCAATATATCTAACTTGAACTTTAATATTTTCTTTCTTATTATTTAAAATTAAAATTTATTAATATTTATGCTTGTTTAATCTAGTAATTTGTAATAATTCTAAACAAGGTCTTATACAGATTAAAAAAAGGTTGCTAAACTTGTCATGATGAGCTCTATGAAATCTAATATTCATTTTTATACTTTCAAATGTTTTATCTTCCAATGTCTTTGTAGGCTATCTAAAACACTTTGATTTGTACCTATTTTGATGTTGAAAGATGTTACACTCTATCTCACTAGCATCTAAGATTTCAATTTTATCATGAACTTTATCTAAATTTGTCAAAGTTTCACTAGCATTTTGTTAAATTACTATGTAACTCTAAATCTTCTCGCATGTTATCTTAATATCACTTTGACTAGGCTATATCACATTGCTTTAATTTATCTTATTTTAGTGTTAATATATATTTTCTAAATAACATAATTTTAAAATATTTATGCTTATTAAGTATGGTATTTTTAGTGTTTGCAAATGAGGTTAGATGAAGATGAAATAAACATCATTGGACTTTAAACGCAAAGTTTTTACTAATTAAATATAGTTTTTTATATTTTAAATTACTTTTTTAATGGGTTTTTATTATTTTATGATATGATAACATTTGTATCACATTTAATGATATATGATGTTCAAATTGGTCCTTTTAGCATCTTGGAGTGTCACTTTTTTAGTATAATTTATCTCTTCTACATAAATGTTTTCCATTGATTTTGTTATAATACTACAAAACTCTAATTCACTCTTTAAGTAACCTTTACATTGTATTAATTTTTTTAATATAATATTACTTCAATTTATCTAATTTATGATATATTAAAAATTTGCTAAATATTTAAATGATAATTTTTTGTTATTTATTCTTAATAAATTTATTAATTCAAAATATTTCAAAAAGAGGTTTGACAGAGTTGAAACAAACATGTTGCTCTTATGACACTTCTACATCACCCTCATCTTGCCATACTATATTCTTCAATTTATCTCATCTCAACATCGATATATACAATCGCTTTATATCTAAATAATAATTTATAATTATTTATGTTTGATAAATTTGTTAATTTAAAGTAATTTTAAATGAGGTCTGATAGAGACAAAATGAACAAATTAGACTCTTCTTAATGAGTAGAATCCTATTAAAGATCCATTTTTTAAATATTTTAGTTTCTATAATTTTTATGTGTTTTAGGAGACATCTTGATTCATATATGGTTTGATGATCAAGGATGTTATAAGCAATCTTCTTAGCATATGGAGATGTAACTACTTACTACAATTTGCTTTCTTGATTCAAATTTTCTACTTTGACTAGTTTTACTGTTATGTAACTAACGGTCCTTTCCCTATTATAACTTGCATCACTTTGATGTGGACACATTACATCGCTTCAATTTATCACTTTTTAGCTTAAAAAAATATACTTAAAATTTTAATAAAATTTACTATTGTTTATGCTTCTTTTTTTGTAATTTGTAACAATTCTAAATAAGGTCTGATGTAGATGAAAAAAGTTGTAGGACTCATTTTAAGGAGATCTATCTAATTAAATGTTCAATTTCATATTTTGGCTTTCAAAACCTTTTTTATTTTTTTTCAAACTCTTTTCTTATACCTTATTTGATATGTATGGATGTTATACGTGATCTACATAACAACAAAAAATTTTGCTTTATCACAAAATTTACCTCATGCCTCAGATTGTTTATCTTTAATTTTTTATATCTCAATGTAAAACTAATCTTTCCCACTACTAACATTGGCATTGTTTTGATTTTAATAAACAACATTACTTCAATTTATCTTATTTTAACTTCAACATATATTTTCTTTAGAATAAAACAATAATTTATTATTTCTTATACTTAATTAATTTGGCAGTTAGTAGTAATTCTAAAAAAGGACAAATTAAGACAAAACAAATATTATTGGACTCATCATGATTAGTTCTATCTAATTAATATACAATTTTTCCATTTTTCAAATTTTTTGTTTGTAGAGTTTTGTAATGCTTTAAGAGATATTGCTATTAATGTCATACTTAGTCATCGAGGATACTAAAGTTGAATAGCTTAGTATCCTGTAATAAAATTTTTATGCATAATTTATCTCATTTTTTCAATTTTTTACTTTTATTTTGTTAGATTACTATGAAGCTCTCATTCTTCTATAGTGTGTCTTTCGCGTCGCTTTAATTTTTCCATTAGGCTCATCTCGATGAGCTTTTTTAAATATTTTTTTATGATAGTAGACATCTTTAAATTGTTTTAAGTCAATACTTTGTTATCAATTTTTGTATTTGTATCTTTGGGGTAAAGGCATCCTTGAAATTGTGCAAAGGCTAGGGTTCGAGTTGGGCCTTGAAAAAACACAAGTAGGTTCAGGATTAGGCATAGGTAAAACCCCAAGTTGGTTTTAGATGGGCAGTACGAAAAACCTCCCTTGTAATTTTGTGAATTTTAGTGGTTTTTTTGGACACTAGTTAGCGGTGGACGTATGCTCGATTTTGAACCACCTAAAAAGTCTTTTGTGTACTATTTTACATCTCTTACTTGTTCTTGCTTAAAAGATTTAAGTTTTAATTTAAAACAAAAATTGAAAGAGAATCTCAAAACTTTATTTACCACAATTCACCCCCCCCCCCCCCCCGCTTGTGGGTTTACTTTAAGAACCAAGAACTTCAAGTACAAGAAAGAAAAACAAATGTTGTTGGACTACACTCAATGTGCCCTATCAAATTACAGATTACTTTTTATACTTTCAAATATTCTATTTTCTAAGCTTTTTACATCTTTTATGTGGCATTTTTATTTGTACTTGAAATAATGAACAAGGATGTCACATTCAATCTAGTTAATATCTCATTTTAATATTAATATATATTTACTTAATATTAAAAATAAAAGTTTTATTATTTTTCGTTATTTAATTTGGCAATTTACAATAATTCAAAATGAGCACAAATTAAGATGAAATAGATTACTTTGGAATCCCATCAACGGTCTTGGTCATATAAAATAATTTTTTTTATTTTAGAATAATTTTTTCTAAGGTATCAACATGCTTTACGAGTCATTCTTTCTCACAACTATTTTGATTATCGAAAATGTCACAGTCAATCTTGTTATCTTTTGATGCAAATTTTACAAAAGATTTTCCACTTTTCTTGAAATGTTTCACCTTTATTTTGATATATCGCTTGAAAATTGATGCAATTTGACTCAACTCGATCAGCTCTTTTTCATTAAAAAATATTGTAGGTTTTTTAAATCTTCTTTGTGTTTTCAACATTGTTTATATGGTAGTTTGATTGGTAACTTATTTGATAATTAAGTATGCTACACTTGACTTCTTTATTATCATGTTATACATCTTTCTCAAACAATTCAACTAATTCCTTAAATTTTCTCACTTTATTTGGCTATATCTCCATGTAACTCTACATTTGCTCTTATGTGATATTTACTTGTCATTGATTTGGTTATATTTTATTGCTTACTTTTTTTTCATTTAGGCTACATTACATATTTACTTCTTTTTAAAATAGTTTTTTCACATTAAATGCACTTATTTACTGTGGTAATCAACCTTAATTCCATAGTAAGTCTGATCTAGATAAAAGTAACATCATTGGTGTAATCTCGACAAACTATCTCCAGTTAAATATTCATTTGTCTTTTAAATTTTTTATTTTGAGTTGTTTTGACATGCTTTAGAAGTCATTCTAATTCTTATGTTATTTAACAACTGAGAATGTTATATTCGATCTTGCTAGCATCTTAGAAAGTACATTTTCTATGACATTTATCTCTTTAATTTAAATTTTTTACTTTATGTTTTATATATTATTATATATCATTAAATCTCCTCTCCTGTACTTATACAATCATTGAATTGGTTATATTATATTGCTTAAAGTTGCATCATTTATGCATTAACATATATTTTCTTAACTATAAAATAATAATTTAGCATTAATTATGCTAATTTACTCTTATAATTCATAATAGTTCCAAAATAAGGTTTGATCAATATGAAAAAACATCATTTGACTGGTTAGTATCTTTGAATGCAACATTATTGTAAATTTTATTTCATCAAATTTATTGCTTTGCTGTTATTATATTATATTACCTTAAATTCTTTTCTTTGATTTTGTTTTTTAATATCAAAAAGTACTAAAAATTAAAAAATATATTTTTATGCTTATATAAATTTGTAATTTGTAGGTGCCTCTTATGAGGTCTAATTAAAATTAAACAAACATTTTTGGAGTGTTTTTTATGGGTTTAACCCAATTAAACAATTTTTTTATATTTTTAAATATTTTATAAGTGTATAATATTGGCAAGTTTTATGAGATAATATGATATCAACAAAATTTAGTTATCAGCAATGCTGCAATTGGTCTGCTTAGCATTTTGGGATGTATCTTCCCATTACAATTTGTTTTGTTTTAAAATTTTTACTTTGATTTACTTATATTACTATGTACCTTTAGTTATCCTCTCATATGTCCTTTACAACACTTCAATTTGGTTATGTTATATTACTTCAACTTATTTTACATCAACTTTAATGTATATTTATTTAATATTAACATAAAAAATTATTTTTAATGCTTGTTTATCTTGGTAATTAGCATTAATTCCAAACATGGTCCAATCAAGATGAATCCAACATTATTTCTTTTACTCTTCTTGGTTAGCTCTCCACCACAAAATATTTATTTATATATTTTTAAACATTTTTTTTAAGGTTTGACATCTTTTTTGAGATATTTTTATTTGTACAAGATTTTGTGGTTAGCAATTTTATATTTGATCTTGTTTGTTATGTAAAATCCAACATTACCATTGAATTTATCTTAATTTATCAATTTTTTTGCTTTAATTTTGTTATGCTATTGTATAACTTTAAATTTACCTTAGTGTGAGAATTACATTACTTAGGTTTTAACGTGTTACTTTATTTCAAATTTTCTTTGTTTAGACTTAAAATATTCTAAAATAATTTTAAAAGTTAATTTAATATTATTTAGGCTTTTTTTCTTAGGTAGTAATTGAAGATAACGTCAAATAAAAAAATAATAATGGAAAATAGACTCACTGAATGTGTTATACCATATTAAATAATTTTTTTAATTTTTTAAATATTAAATTTTCTAACATTTTCAAATATTTTAATAGTTATTTTGATTCATACCTTATTTGATGGTTGTTTCACTAAAATCTCCCAAGCATCTAAGATTGTAGCTTTCCCATAAAATGTATTTATTTCTTCAAATGTTCCTCTGTCATTTGGGTATAGTACTACGTAACTTCAAATCTCATCTCATTTTACCTTTACATTTTTTTAAATTGGATACTATAATGGTTCACATCTTCTCATTTTAGATTTAATAAAGATTTACTTTGAACTAAATAAAAATTTGTTATTATTTATAGCAATTTACTTAAGTAATTCGCAAAAATTTCAAATGAGACTTCATCGAAGTGAACCAATTATCGTTTGCTCATCCCAACAAGCTTTGTAGAATAAAATATTCATTGTTTATCTACAAATATTTTTTTTATCTTGGGTATAATAACCATCACAAGGATTTTTGAATGAGAACTTGTTTAATTAATATAGTTTTTATAATCGAACTCCTTTGTATATTGGAATGTGACTTTTCCAAACAATTATCTCAACTTTTCTTTTTTTCTCAATATTTTTGTTATTTATTATGAAACTTTAATTCTATACTCAAGTGAACTTTACTTCATTTTAATTGTTTTATTTTACATTATTTAAATTTTTCTCATTTTTTTAATTATATTTGTTTAGATAAAACTAAATCCTTAATATTTATGCTTTTTAATTTTTTTTGTTGAAACTCCAAATGTGTTTTAATTGAGATGAAACAAACAACATCGAGTTTGCATTGATAATCCTCTATTAATGTGAATGGTCATTCTAATATTTTTTATGATGATTTTGTATGATTTAGTAGACATTTCGATTTGTATCAAATTGATTCCTGGAGCATGTTACACTCGGTGTCCTAAGCATCATGGAATGTAAGTTTCTTGTAAAATTTATCTTATTTCTTCAAATCTTTCTCTTTGATTGGTGCGTGTCATAATGTAGCTAAAAATCTCCTCTCATTTCACATTTAAATATCCTTTCTAGCAAATAATGTATTACCTCAATTATTCTTATTTTTGCTTGAATATATAAATGCTTAGAACTAAAATAATAATTTATTATTATTTATGCTTGTTTACTTTGGTAATTTGAAAAAATCCAAAATGCAATTGTAAAGACATGAAACAAAGCTTGTTGGACTACTTTCAATAAGCACTACCAAATTAAATATTTATTTTTATATTTTGAAAAATTATTTTTTAAATTATTGGACACTTTATGGAATATTTCAATTCATACCTATGTTGATCATCAATGATGCTGCACTAAAGTTTTTTAATAATCTTGGAATGCAACCTTTCTTTATAATTTACCTCATCTTCTCAAAGTTTTGATTTTGATTTGGTAGTTTTACTTTGGACTCTAAATCCCCTTCTTAAAGACATTCAAATTACTTTTATTTTATAATATTACATGATTTCCCCTTTTCTTAAAAATATTGAAATAGAATTTTATTAAAATTTAGGTTAATTTTATTAGGAACTTTTTTGTGATTCCAAAAGCAAATTGGTTGACATGAAATACACTTCATTAGAATCATCCTGACTTGCACTATCAAATTAAATATTTTTTATTACTTTATATGTTCTATTTTATAAGGTGACTTTCGTAGTTTGTGAGACATTTTGATTTAAGCTTGATTTTACGACCAATGATGTTTCACTTGATCACTTTAGGATATTGGAATGCTACATTCTTGTATAATTCATTCCATTTGCTAAAACGATTCACTTCAATTTTTTATATTCTTCGAAAAATTGAACTCCCCTCTCGTGCTATTTTTTTACTTTCATTTTATTATAGGATTATGCTCTTATTTTTTATTTTAATTTTAGTAAATATTTAATTATTTTTAAAAAAATTATTTATTTTTATTTGTAGTAATAATAACCAAAATCGATGTTAGATTGTGGCCAAATTATCGTTTTTTTAATGAGTTTTATCTAATTAAATAACTCATTTTATTTTCTAAATAGTTTATTTCTTTGAGATTTTGCATGTTTTAAGAAACATCATGAATCTCAGCAAATTTGATGACTATTAATAGTACAGTTGATCTTTTTAGTAATTTTGAATAAAAGTTTCTCACACCATTAATTTAATTTCTTATAAGCTTCGATTTATTTATATTTTTTTTAAACTATATTTCTTCTCTCATGTGACCATTTCTTTATTTGGTTTTGGTCATTTTATGTTACTTTATTTTATATTATTATAGCTTTAATATTTATTTAATAAATATTTAAAAAATTTCTTTATTGTTGATATATTACAAGAACACAAAAGAGGGCAAATAAGTAGTAAATGAATGTGTTTGGACCCATCTTGGTAATATTGATCAATTTAAACATTAATTTTCTATATCTTAAAAAAAATTAGTTACATTTGAGAAAATTTGAAGAGTCATTTGCATTCTTAAACACTTTGTTATTTAATGAAATGTTATACTTCATCCCTTTAGTATCTTAAAATTTAACCTTGAATTGCAACTTATCTTATTTCTTTATATTTTTCTCATTTATTTGGTTATATTGGAATGCTAAAACCCTTCACAAGTGAGGCAAAGCATTTTAATTTGGTAACATTACATTGCTTCAATTTTTCTTACTTCAACTTTAAAATATATTTAGTTAAAAAATTAAAAAAATAATTCGTTTTTATTTATGTTGATTTGTTATGTGAACTTATAATAACTCGAAATGCGGTCTGATGTAGAAGAAATAAAGGTCATTCGTCTGATCTTGATATGCTTTTAAAACTAAATATTTTTTTAATTTTTTAAAATATTTTATGTTCTTGGGTTTAGGCATGTTATACAAAATGTTTTTATTTGTACTTAATTTTATTATGAAGGATGTTATAAAAAATCTCCTTAAGATCTTTTAATGAAGGTTTTCCATAAACATTTCTAATTTCATTAAAATGATTTACTTTCATTAACCAATACTATTCCATAGCGATAATCTCAGCACATATGATACTTACATGTCATTTATTCATTTATGTTACATTACTATAATTTATCCCCTTTTTATTGTTATATAAATTTATTTAATACTAAATTACAAAATTATTATTATTACGATTGTTTATTTTTGTAATATGTAGAAATTCTAGGTGAATTTTGATTAGGACGAAAGATATGCCTTAGGAATTATCTTGATGAGCCCTATCATATTAAATTTTATTTTATTTTCTAAATATAATTTTATTGTTTAGAGAATATTTTATTTTTTACATTTTCACATGCTTTAAAATTTTTTTTGAGTTGTACTTTAGTTGATACATAGGATGTTACACTACATCTCCCTCGTCACTTGGAATGTAACTTTCCAATATAATGTCTTATTTTCTCAAATGTTCTATTTTTATTTGGGCATGTTACTATGTAACTCTAAAACTCTTTTGTAAAGACTTTCACTTCGATTTGATTTTGTTATATTATATTGCTTTAATTTATATAATTTGAACTTCAATATCAATATTTAACATTTAAAAAATATTATTATTATGCTTATTAATTTTAGAAATTTGTAGTAAGTCTTGAAGGTGTTTGGTCTACACAAAATAAACATCTTTGAATCTGTCTTAATGGTATTTATATAATAAAATAATTTTTATAAATAGATAAAATTAAATATTTTAATTTCTAAGATTTTCATGCTTTATAAGAGATTTTGATCCTTATATGATTTGTTCATTGAACATGATAAATTCAAACTCCATTGTAATTTTTGAAGCAATATTGACATAAAATGCAGCTCATTTCTTAAAATTCCTCTATTTTGTTTGGCTAAATAATTGTGTAACTCAAAATCTTCTCTCACTTTTACACTGCCCTCATTTATTTACACAACATTTTTTTAATAAATTTCTTTTTTTGCATTAAATATATTTACATTATATTAAAATCATTATTTTCTTTTTCATTATTTTTATTTGTAATTTGAAATATTTCAAACAAGGTCTAATTAAGATGAAACAAACATTGTTTGGCTTATCTAGATGATTACTATCTAATTAAATATTCAATTTTTTATTTTTTAAAAAGTTTTAATATTTTTTATATATTTTACGATGCATAATGGATTGCTAATATCTATGAGTGCAACATTACAATATAATTTGCCATATTTTTTTGAAATGTTTTTATTTTTAATTTTTATATTAGTATATAACTCTAAATTTTTTCTTGTGTCACCTTTATATCACTTGGACTTAGTCATAATACATTTAGTTATCTCATTTTTGCTTCAATATATATTTACCAAATTTCTAATAATAATCTTTTATTATTTGGTCATAAAATTAAAATTTAAGCACAATTTAAAGATAATAAATGTCTTTTGACTAACTTGATGAGTACAGTGTAATTAAATATTCATTTTTTTTAAATAGATTTTTTATTTTAACATGCTTTGTAAGATTTTCAATTTTCACTATATTTTATTGTTGTGGATGTTACACACAATTTCCTTTATCATGGATTGCAACTATCATAAAAGTTTTTTATCATTTTTTTAAAGTTTTTTTATTTTGTTATATTATATTGTAACTCAAAATCACATCTCGTATGACCTTTATATAGCAATTGTTTAGTTATATTTTATTACTTCTATTTGCCTCATGTAAAATTTAAAATATAATTACTAGAAAAATAATAATTTTTTTTAATTTTTCGGCCTATGCAACTTGGTAATTCATAGTAATTTGAATCAAGGATGGGTTGGGATGGTAGAATCTCATTAGACAAATCTGAAAATGCTCTATCCAATTATGCTTCAATTTTAATAAATCTAAATATTTTATTTTTAAGTATTTTTTCATCTCTAATGACCCATTTTGATTTGTATCTTATAATCCGACCAATGTTGTACATGTAAAGTCCTTAGTATCTTATAGAGCAAATTTCTCATACAAATTTTATTTCTTCAAATTTTTTAGATTTGATTTGGATATATTACATGGTAACTCTCAATGTCCTGCCATGTGATTGATACATCACTTCTTTTTTTCATATTATAATTCCTCAATTTATTTCATTCAAACTTTATTATTTATTATTTAATATTAAAAACATACTATTATTTATGATTATTTATATTTTTTATTTGCTAAGAAATTTAAATAAGGTTAGTTTTGGGTGAAAGAATTGTTGTTGGACAAACTTTGATGAGCTTTTTTAAATAAATTAATTTGTTTCATATGATTTTTCATACTTTAAATGACATTTTAATTGCACCTAATTTCATTATCGATGATGTTACCCTCGATATTCTCTAATCTTATAATAAAAATTTTCTTGAAATTTATATTATTTATCAAACTTATCACTATCATATTTATTTTGTAATGTTACATAGCTTCATGTTTTTCATGCAATTTGTTTATATTTCTTTCTAACTCAAAACCTCTTCTTGTGTGACATTTATATTGCTTTGTTTTAGTGTTGTTGCATTGTTTCAATTTATCTTCTTTCGAACATAATATATATTTTAGTTAAAAAAATAATTTTTTATTATTTATGATAATTTACTTTGGTAATTCATAGTAATTTAAAATAAGATTTGATTGTGATGAAAGAAATATTGTTAGGGTCATCTTGACTTATTTTATAAAATTAAATAATTATTTTTAAAATTATTAAATATTTAATTTTTTTAATATTTTGTCATTCTTTATAAGAGATTTCAAATGGTACTTGATTTTATGTTGATAGATTTTACTTGCAATTTTTTTAGTATCTTAGAATACAACATTTCAAATAATTTATTAATTTCAAGTTGATCAATTTGATATATTTATGTTACTATTTGATCAAATAAGATTTTACATGCCATTTTAATTTTTATTTTAATTGGTCATATACCATAAAATTATCTTATTTTAGATCTGATATATATATATATTGACATAATATTAAAATAATCCTTTATTAGTTTTATGATTATTTTGTTTTTCCAATTCATATTAATTCCCAACATGGTCTGATCATGATAAAAATTTGTCATTAGACTCCTCTCAACAACCTCTATAAAATTAATGTTTTAATTATTAATTTTAAATAAGTTTTTATGGTTTTGGAAAGCCACAAAACAACGTCTTATTTGAACTTCATTTGATGACAAAGGATTTTCACACAAATTTTATCTTTTTTCTTCAAAATTTTCGCTTTGATTTTGTTATATTAATATGTAGCACTAAATTAAATTAGTATTTGAAAAAAAATGAGATAAGATGAACAAGAAAGCTGGGTTCGAAGAGACGTAAGAGATCAATTATAAATCTTCAATCACGAAAGTAGGTACAAGTTAACATCTCTCATAAAATGTGCGAAAATCTTAAAAAATGATTTATTTTTTACTTTGGTAATTTTTACTAAGTTAATATGAGATATCATCAAGAGAAAATTGGCATCATTAGATAAATCTTGACTTCTTCTCTTATTAAATTTTCATATACATTTTTTTTAGATTTTTGCCTATGTATTGACATAACTGCATTCATATCTAATTTTAGTTGCTAGTAAAGTTACACACATTCTTGTTATTATTTTGGAATACATCCTTCCTACACAATTTATCTCAATTCTTCAAATGTTTAAAATCTAAATGTCCTCCTATGTGATCTTTAAATTTCTTTTGTTTGGTCTCATTATTTTTCCTAAATTTATCTCATTTAAGTTTTAATATATATATATTTAATATTAAAATAATGGGCAATTATTATTTATGCTAGTTTAATTTTGTAATTTTGTAATTTATAGTAATTTCAAGAGAGTGGTCTTATCGCGACAAAACAAACTTCATTCAAATTATCTTGACAAGCTCTACATAATTCTTACCCGAAGCAACTGATCTTAATGCTCCACCTGTAAAGTACCTTGTAAAATGGTCTTGAATATGCTATTCAAACAACCATCTGATTCATCTAGTTTTGATTTTAATGTTATATGGTTTTGAAGGATTTGTTTTATAAGTTAATCATTATGATAATACTGAATAGAAGTTTAAATATCTCATTCTTCTTAGCATCTTAGAAACCAACTTTCCTATATAACCCATTTCATATTTTCAAAACTTTTCACATTGATTTGGCTATGTCACGAAAATACCCTAAATCTCTATCGACATGACCATTACATCATGTAGATTTTGTTGCATTACTTTGCCTCAATTTATCATACTTTGGATTTTTTTATATATTTGCTGTGTATTAAATAGTAATTAATTAATATTTACTTTTATTAAAATTAATACTTTATTATAATTCCAAGTGAGGTCTAATTGAGATGAAACAAGCATCATTGAATTTGTCTTAATGGGATATATTCATTTAAAAAATAAATATTTTGTTAGGAAAAGTTTGTCAAGACGTATCCAACAACATTTGTTTCTTATTGATCTCATTGTGTTTGAAATTATTTTAAATCACTAAAGCAAACAAGCATAACTAAAAATAATATACTATTGTTATATTAAGCAAATATATATTATACATAAATTAAGTAAATTCTAGTAATGTAATAAGTCCAAATCATTATCCTGTAATCATAAAATGACTTGAGATTTTGTGTTATGTAGTATTATAACCTTTTCAAAGACAAAAATGTGATGAAATTAGAAAAATCTATGTTGCATTGCTAAAAAAAATTTAGTATAACATACTTGTTTTGACAAATAAGAAATGAATGAAAATGCATCTAAAAGCATGCTAAAGCCCAATATATATATATATATATATATATATATATATATATATATATATATATATATATATATATATAGATATGAAAATAACTACTTGTTAAGGTGAGTCCAACAACATTTTTTCATCTTGGTCATGCCTTCTTTAGAGGTATTAACCTTTAAAAATATAAATAACAGTAAATAATAATATAATATTATTTAAATATTTTGCAGAAATGTGTTATACATGAAATTATATAGCTCAAAGTAATATAATACAACAAAAACAATGCTACGTAGATGTCGCAAGAAAAGATTTTCAGAAATGCGAAAAATTATATAAGAAAGTCACAATCAATTAGACTTAGCAAATCAAGTGTCACACTATTGAACATCAAATCAGGTGAAATAAAAATGTGTCATAAAATCTGCAAAAAACCATTCATAAAAAGAATTTAAAAATTTAAAAAATATATTTCATTTCATCAAGTTCATCAAGTTGAGTCAAAAGTTATTTATTTTATCTCCATTAGACCTTGTTTGAGGTTATTATCTATTATCAAAATCATTAGGCACAAATAGAAATTAAATTTATATTTTGATATTGAGTAAAAATTTGTTAAAGTTGAAATGATGTAATTTGAAGAATGTAATATACTAAAGGAAAAGTGGCAAAAAGTTCACATAAGTTGAAAATTATAGTTTCATAGTAATTTAATAATAATAATAATAATAAAAAGAAATATTTGGAAAAAATGAGATAAATTATACAACAGTGTTTTATTACAAAATAACTAAGAAATGGAATGCAACGTCTTCAATTATTAATTCAAGAACAACCTAAAATACCCAAAACAAATCAAAAATTATTAGAAAATAAAATTTTTAAAAATAAAAAAATATTCAATTTGGTTTCATTCACATGATATCAATCATTTTGAGCTATTGTCAATTACAAAAGTAAACTAAAAAATAATAATGAATTATTTTATTAAATTTAAAAAAATAATAGTGCTTAAATGACATAAATTTAACGAATGTCATGGTTACACAAGAGGAGAATTAGAGTTTCATAGTTATATAAGAAAATTAAAGAAAAACATTTCAAGAGGTGAGATAAAAAGCTACGAAGAGTCGCATTCCTTGATAATAGGGAGATCAAGTATAATTCCAATCATCATAAAATATGAAAATGCCTTACAAAATATGTCAAAAATAATGAAAATAAGATATTTAAATATATAAAAAATAATATTTGATTAGATAGAGCCCATCAAGATATGTCTAATGATGTAAGTTTCATCTCGATCAGACTTCCATAATAATTTTTAGGAATTATATTGTAAACATTGCATAAATTTTAATAAATATTTTTTAAAATTTTCAGTAAATAAATACTAAAATTAAATTAATTTAAATTAAAGTATTGTTATTTAAGTAAATAAAAAATTATGTAGTGTCACATCAAAGAATATTTTACGTTTCAAAGGAATATAATTAAATTAAAAAAATTGAAAATGACAAATACAACACTCAAAGATGTTAAGGAGATCGAGTGTGACAACTTGATTAGTTAAATACAATACAAATCTAAATTTCTAAAAAAAGCTATTAAAATAAATAAAATATCAAAATATATTAAAAGAATGAATATTTGATTACAAAGAGCTCATCGTGATTGTTTCAAAGATATTTGTTTCATCTCTATGAAACCATATTTGGAATTACAAAGATTTACTAAATTAACAAAGCATAAATATTAATATATTATTTTTTTAGTGTTAAATTTATATATGTTGAAGCTAAAATGAGATAAATAGAAGGAACGTTACATGTCCAAATCACTGTAATATAATAGTAACATGAAAGGAGCTTGAATGTTATATAGCAATATAACCAAATCAAAGATTAAAATTTGAAGAGATGAGGTAAATTTTACAAGAAAATTGTATTCTCCATCACAAAGTAGGTTGAGGGTCATATCTTCGGTCATCAAAATAGGTACGAATTGACATTTCTAGTAAAATATGCAATATTTTAGAAAATAAAATATTTTAAAATATTTAAATAAATTTTTAAGTTGGAAGACCTCATTAAGTGGAGCATAATGTTTATTATTTTATCTCTAACAAACTTTGTTTAGAATTTTTATAAATTATAAAGAAAATAAAGGTTAAATAGTAAAAAAAGTAATTTTAATCTTTATTAATTATATATTAAAAACATGTGACATATTGAATTAAAGTGGCATAGCCAAATAAAAGAGTTGTGGTCACACGAGTGGAGATTTTTCGTTTTATAGTAATCGAATAAAATAAAAGTAAAATAATTGGTGAACTAAGATAAATTATATGAGAATGTTCTACTCTATGACACTAATTAGTTCTATTGTCACAACATCAATCATTAAATCTAGTATGAGTACAAATATCAAGTAATGTATACAAAAAAACTATAAAAAAATTGAATATTTAGTATTTAATTTGATAAGGCTTGTCGAGTTACATCCAACAAAAGTTATCTCATGTTTGTAGGATCTTGTTTTTTATTACGATGAATTACCAAACTATTATAAAGTTAAAATAAGATTAAGTTAATTTATATAATAATACTTAATTGAAGTGATGGAAAGGTCACATGTGAGGAGATTTAAAGTTATGTAGCTTAAAAATAAAATTGAAGTAAAAACTTTACAAGTATGAGATAAATTATTTGAGTACGTTCGTTCTAATTAGTTATATCATGTCTAGATGAGTGAAATAATGTTTATTTGCCTCCATTAGATTTGATTTGGAATTACTACCAGTTATAAAAATAAATTAATATAAATATTAATATATTGATTAGTTAATATTTAGTAAATATATAATATAGTAGAATTTAGATAAATTCAGCTACTACAATAAAACTAAATCAGAGTGATGTAATGGTCTTATGACAAAAGATTTAGAGTTATGTAGTATTATAACCAAATAAAAATAAAACATTCAGAGAAATGAGACAAATAATATAGAAAAGTTAGATTACGTGATATTAAGAAGACAGAGTAATATCTTGTTTATTAAATTTGGTGTGAATTAAAATTTCTTCTAAAACATGTAAAGGCCTTATAAAATGAAATATTTTTGAAATATAAATGAAATATTTAATTTGATAAAGCTCATGACGATGTGTGAAATGGCATTTTTTTTCTACTAGACTTCATTTAGAATTATTATAATATGCCAACGTAAATAAGATTAAATTATTATTTTAATATTAAATAAATATATAATAAAGTCAAAATTATAGTACTTGAAGCAATGTAACAAAACTAAATCAAATTGATGTAATGGTCACATGATAAAACAATGAGAATGACATAGCAATATAAACAAAACAAAGATAAAAATTTACAGAAATGAGGTAAAACTTACAGGAAATTTACATTTTATGATACCAGATAGATCAAGTGCAACTTCCTTGATAACAAAATGTGTTATAAATCTTTTGAAAACTATAAAAATTAAATTATTTCAAAATATAAAAAATGAGTATTTAATAAAATAGTGCTTCTCAAGATGAGCCAAATGCCAATTGTTTCCATTGGATTTTACCTTATTTCATGTTATTAAAAGTTACAAAAAATATTAAACATAAGTAATATTATAATATTCTATTAATATTAAAAAAAAATACATTAAAACATAAATGTGACAAATTGAAGTATAATACAATACAATGATATCTATGTAAAAGATCACGTGAGATAAGATTTATATTTATTTAATAAAACGACCAAATAAATAAAATTAAAGGAATGATATACAATCTACGATGAAGTTCTACTCTATGAGGCTAAGGAGATTTAGTATAGCTTCCCTATTAATCAAATTAGTTATAAATAGAAAAGTTAAGAAAAATGTGCTTAATACATTCAAAGAAATATATTTAAAAATTATAAAAGGGTTTATTTGATTGGATGGAGATGTTGGAATAGTTTCTTTTAACACTAATAATTCAAATGTCTCAAAAAAATACAAGATCTATAAAAGTTAAAAAAATTAAAATTACTAAAACATAATATTTAAAATGGTGAAGCACTTCAAAATGAGTCAAATGATGTTCATTTCATCTTGATTTAACCTCATTTCAAATTACTATAAAATACCAAACTAAATAAGTATAAATAATAATAAACTATGATTTTAAACTAAGTAATCTATACCAATGTTGGAAAAAGTTATATCGAATAAATGTAACAAAACTAAGTCAATGAGATTCAAGGGTTACATTGTAATAGAATTATTATCACACAAAAATATGACAAAATAAAAAAAATTAAGAAATGACATAAATGTCAACAAAAGTCATATTCAAAAATTTTGAGATCAACTACAATATCCTTAATCATCAAAGTAGATATGAATAAAAATATCTATTAAATTGTGCCAAAAAAATAAAAGAACTCATTGAGAAGTGTCTAACAATGTTTATTTCTTATTAGAACTCATTTTAAACAAGTTTAAATTAAAAAATAAAATAAATTCATGTATGGTTTATTTTAAATTTTAATATTAATTAAATGTATATTAGGCTACAAAAACAGAAGTTGAAGCAACATAATATAACTAACTTAATAAAATTTAAAGATCACATGAGATCACATTTAGAGTTACATAGTAGTTTAATAAAATCAAAAAGAGAACTTTTAAGAAATGAGACAAATTATGTGGAATGTTGCATTGCAATGTGCTACAAAGATTAATAAAAATATCTTTGATCATCAAACTCTATATGAATCAATTTTTCTTGTAAAATAGGCAAATACTAAAAAATGTTAAGTAAATATTTAATTTGATAGCACTATTTGAGATGAGTTCAATGACCTTTTTTAGATTTTTATGAGACCTTCTTTGGAATTGCTACAAATACAAAAAAATATGCATAAATAGTATTGTTTTATGGTTTTAACCTTATGTAATTTAAAAATAAAGTGAAAATAAGTTAAATTGTAGTAGTTTAATATAACAAAGTCAAAGCAAATGTAAAGGTCACTTGGCTGAGCAATAAATTGACATTGTAATACAAAAGCATCATTGCAAAAAAAAATTTAAAAAAATGATGTAAAACATATAAAAAAGTTACATTCAAATATGTTAAGTGGATCAAATGCCCCATACTCTATCGTAAATTATTTATTAAGTAGAATGTCTCATAAAAGTTGTAAAAACCAAAGGAAATGAAATATTGTGAAAAAGAAAATAGAATTTTTAGTTGCATATGGCTTGTTTAGATAAGTCTTATGATGCTTGTTTTGTCTACATCACACCACATTTGGAATTACCTTGAATTAAAAAAATTTAATTAAGCATAATTAAAAAAATTATTATTTAAGTAATAAGTAAATATATATATTTTAACTTTAATGAAAAAATTTAAAAAATTAATATAATGAAATCTAAAGGTCGTAAATCTGACACTTGAGTTGAATTTGTGTTCCATAGAATTATAGCCAAATAAAAGTGAAAAAGTTGTAGAAATGAGATAAAGTTTAAAGAAAAACAACATCCAAAGATACTAAATAGATTGAATGTAATTTGCTAGATCATCACATAATGTAAGGATGAAATTGTACCGAAAAGTATGGCAAAACTATTTAAAAGTATTTAAAATGAATATTTAATTGGATAAAACACATTAGCTTGACTCCAATAAAGTTTCTTTAGTCCCTAGCAAATCTTTTCGAATTATTACGAACTATCAAAGTAATAAAAAATAATTGAGAATAAATTAATATTTTAATTTTAAATAGATATATAACAATAATGAAATGACTGTAAATGAAGCAAGTTAATAAAACCAAGAAAAAGTAATAAAATGGGCAAATAAGAAGTTTTAAAAGTTTATGTGAAAAATTTGAAGAAATGATCTAAATTATTTGGCTAAGAAATATTTAAGGATTTGAAGAAGATAGATTTGACATTCTCAATCATAAAATTAAGTACAAATTAAAATATAATCTAATGCATGGCAAAATCCTATGAGATAAAATGTTTTGGAAAAAAAATTGGATACATAATTTGAATGAAATTATTAAAATGATTGAGGATAATTCTTTAATAAAAATGATATGTTAATATTAACTTGATATGCTAAAGATGAAATAAGATAAATCTAAGTAATATAATATAACCATTGAGATCATCAAATCATATACAAATTGAATGCCTTGAAAATCATGCCAAACATTATCAAATAAAACATTATAAATATAAAACTGATTATTTTATATGACAGAGGTTATTAAGAGGAGTCCAACAATTTTTGTTTCATCATAATTATACATAATTTATAATTAGAATAAATCTCAAAATTAAATAAACATAAATAGTAAAAACTATTACTATGATCTTCACCTAATATATCTAAAGAAGAAATGATATAAACTAAAGCGAAGTAAGAAAACTTTATTAGTGCAATGTAAAGTTTGTATGATAATAGATTTAAGGTTACACAATAATATAAATAAATCAAATTAAAAAATGTTAAGATGTGAGACAAATTATAACAAAAAGTTGTATTCAAAAATATTATGGAGATTGAGTGTGATATCCTTAATAACTAGTCTAAGTATGAATTGAAAATACCATCTAAAGCATGCAAAAACAAAAGAAAATTGAATATTTAAAAATATAAAAATAAAGATTTAATTGATTATAGCTCATTGGGATGAGTCTAAGATGCTTCTTTCATCTCCATCAGATCTTAATTTAAATTACTAAATTACAAAGAATAAATGAAATTAAATAATAATATATTATTATTCAAAAATTACATAGGTGTATAATAAAAATAAAAGAGACAAATTGAAGTAATGTAATATAAAAAAATAAATATACTGTAATCGCACATGAGAAGAAATTTTGAGTTACACAGTATTATAGTGAAAACCAAGCAAAACATTTCAACAAATATGATAACTCATTTGGGAATCTTGTATTCCAAGATACTAAAACTATTGAGGGAGACATCACCATTTTTAAATTATCTACAACATAAATGGTCTTTTATAGTGTGCAAAAAGCTTACAAAAAAGATTTTCAAAAGATTAAAATAAATACTTAGTTTGATAAAGCTCACTGGGATGAGTACAAAGATATTTGTTTTATTTCAATTAGAGCACTTTTGTAATCACTATAAAAGCTAAAAAATGAGATAAATTGAAGAAATATAATACAATAAGATCAAAACAATGTAAACATCACATGAGAGGAGTTAGATTAACATAGTAACATAACCTAATCTAAGCAAAACATTTCAAGAAATGAGCTAAAATGTGTATGAATACCGCATTCTAAGTTGCTAAGGAGATCAAGGGCAATATCATTCATCTTCAAGTATGGTTTTAAATGCAATGTCCTAAAATCAAGTAAAAACCGCTAAACAAATATGTATTTTAGAGATATATTATTCAATTTTTTATAAAGCTCATCGAGATCAGCCCCAAATATTTGTTTACTATCAGTCATACCTGATTATGAATTACTATGAATTACTAAAGAAAATACCAAAATAATAACAAATTATGTATTAATATTAATTAAATCTATATTAAATGGAAAAAAGATAACTTAAAGTAATATAATATAACCAAATTAAAAGATGTTAAAATAAAATAATGTAGAATAATACTTTTATAGAAGAATAACAATGTAAAGCAAATAGTTTTTGAAAATGAGATAAATTATATAAAAAGTGCATTCAAATATATAGATGATATTGAGTGTAACATCATTGATTACTAAAATATTTCGTAAAGTATAAAATAACCCTAAAAAGTCAAAGAGCTAAGAAATACAAAAATGAAAATTTATTTGGAATGACCTAGTCAAGTTGAGTCATATGACATTTGTTTTGACTCAAATATACTTTGTTTGGAACAACTATGAATAATTTCTAATGCAATTAAAATTATCATGAGATAAATTCACACAATCAAATATAACGCAAAAAAAATGTGGTAAAAGTCATGGGATAATGGATTTAGCTTTGCATAAACCAAGCTAAAGAGAAAAACTTGATGAAATAAGAAACTTTGAAAAGGAAGGTTGCATTATAAGACACTAAGAAGATCTAGTGTGCCTTCAATCACCAAATTAGGTCTAAATCAAAATGCCTCCTAAATCAAGCCAAAAGACTAAAAATAAATATTTAGAAAGAAATATATAAAAAATAATATTTCATTATATATAACTAATAGAGATGAGTCCAACAACTTTTATTTCAATTAGATTAGATGTTCTTTAAAATTATTAATATTTTAATCATTAAATAAACAAAAATAATATTAAATGATATTTTAATAAAAAAATATATAATAAAGCATAAAACAATTGAAGTAATATAACCAAATTGAATGTAAAAGTGGCACGAGAGGAAATTTATAATTACATAGAAATATATCAAAACTAAAAGAGAATTTGAAAAAGGAGAAAAATTAAACAAGAATGTTTAACTTTAAGATACTAAGAATTTTGGCACTAACATCCTCGATAATTTAACTGGGTGCAAATCAAAATGCCTTATAAAATATGCTAAAATAATAGAAAAATAAGCATTAAAAAATACAAAAAATGAAAATTTAATTGGACAGAGCTTATCGAGGTTTGTTTAATGATGTTTGTTTCGTCTCATTATGACTTCAATAGAAATTACTATAAGTTACATAAAAAATAAGCATATATAACAACATAATATTATTTTAATATTAAGAAAATATATAATTATTTTGAAATCTAAAAGATTGAAGCAAAGTGATATAACCAAATAATTGTAATGTAATGGTCATAGAATAATTGATTTTGAGATACATAGTAATATATCCAAATTTCAGCAAAAAAATTTAAAATATTACACAAACTATAAGTGAATATTGTATTCTATGATAATAATGTAATTTAGTTGTGTAACCTTAATTATTAAATTAGGTATAGGTACTAATGTCACATAATGCATCTCAAACCCCTAAAAATTTTAAAAAAAATAAAATGAATTTTTAATTAAGTACAGCTCATTTAGGTAACTCTGGCATCATTTGTTCAGTCTATACCAAAACTCATTCGGAAATTCTGCAAACTAAATTGTAAACAGTAAGAAATAATGACAAATTACTATTTTAGTTTTAACTACAAATATATTAAAAGATGAAATAAGTTAAATTGATGACAATTAATAGAACTAAACAAAAATGTTGTAATTACCATAGAAGAGAAGTTTATTTTCAAAAATATAATATCAAATCACTGAAAAATATTTAAGAAAATGATATAAACTATATAACAAAGCTATATTTCAAGACACAAAGGAGATTGAGTGTAATTTCCTTGGCCTTTAAATCTGGTAAAAATAAAAGTTCCAAAAAGCATGCAAAAACTATAGGAAAAAAGTGTTTAAGATTTTTAAATTGATTACATAATTTGATATGCTATTCGAGTTGACTCCAATTATTTTTGTTTCAACTCAAATGGAATGCATTCAAAATTATAACAATTTTCCAAAATAATTAATAATTAATAATAATAAAAAATTATTTTAGTAATAAGTAGATTTACATTGAAGTTGAAATGAGATAAATTATTATAATGTAATATAAGAAAATAAAAGTAATGTAAAAGTCACACAAGAATAAATTTAGTGTAACATGAAAACAAGATCAATGAAGAAAATTTGAAGAAATGAGAAATGTTAATTGGAGAAGTTGCATTCTAAAGTACTAAGAAAATTAAGCATAACATCCTTGATTCCCAATTTAGATACAAATCAAACTTTCTCATAAAAACATCAAAAACCTCAAAAATAAAGTACTTAAAAATACTTAAGCATGACATTGAGTTTGTAATAATATGTCAAGGCAAGTACAATGATATTTGTTTGATTTTGATTACAAGTTGTTTGGAATTACTAAAATTAAACATAAAAATAATAAATTATTGTGTCATTAAAAAGAAAATATTTAATAAAGCAATAAATTAGATAAATTGAAGCAATGTAGTATAGCTAAATTGAATCAATTTAAAGATCAAATGATTCAATGATATTTGTTTCATTTCAATTGGGATCATTAGTCTTTATTACAAATCACTAAAATAAATAAGTACAAATAATAATAAAGCTACTATTTATACTTTACAACGAACATATATTTAAGCTGTAGTCTTATAACTTAAAGCAAAGTGTTATAGAAAAAATAAAATATTTCAACAGTCACATGATAATAGATTGGTAGCGACATCATAATATAAAAAAGTCAAAGAAAACATTCAAGAAAATATATAAATAATGAATAAAAATTTTATTACAAGATATGAAGAAAATCAAGGGGAATATCCTCAATTAAAAAATTTTGTATGAATTGAAATACCTAGTAAAACATGTCAAAACCCTTATTAAAAATTTTAAAATATAAAAATTATTGTTTGGTTGTATGGAGCTCATCAAGGCAAGTTTAGTAAAACAAAATGAGGTAAATTGAATAAATGTGATATAACTAAATCAAAGTGATGTAATTGCCACCCGAGAAGAGAGTTTGAATTTCATAAAAATAAAATCAAATCAAAGAGAAAGATTTGAGAAGATGAGATAACTTGTGCTTCAATAATGCATTACATGATGCTAAGAGGATTGAGTGTAAAATCCCTGGCCATCAATGGTGGTATAAATAAAAAAGCGTTACAAAGTAAGCAAAAATTAAAATAAAAACTTAAAATATTAAAAATGAAAGTTATATTAATTAGAGCTCGTTCGGATTAGTTCCATGATGTTTATTTCGAATCAAATAGGCATCATTTGGAATTAATAAGAATTATATATTAAAATGTGATAAAATTAAATAATTTAATATAACAAAATAACAATATTATAAAGGTCATAGAAGTGGAGAATTAGGGACATGTAGTAACATAACCAAATCAAAGTAAAATGTTTCAAGAAATGAGATAATTTGTATAAGGAATTTTAATTCTAAGTTTTTAAGTGACATTAGTCCAATTACGTTTATTTCATGTTGATAAGACCCCTTTTTTAATTACTCAAATAGACAAAATGAAATAATCTTAAATAATAATAAATTATTGTTATAACTATGAAAAAAATATGTTAGAGTTAAAATGAAATAATTTGAAGCAATTTAATACCATCAAATTAATGCAATCTAAAGGTCACATGAGATGGGCATTAGAGGTAATGTACGACATAACAACTCAAAGCAAAAAATATGGAGAAATTTGTTAAATTGTATGGGAATATTCCATACCATGATAATAGGAATTCAAATGTCTTGCAAATTTAAAACCCAAGAAAAAAATAAAAAAATATAAAAATCAATATTTAATTATATAAAAGAAATCTAAATAAGTTCAACTATGTTCGTTTGATATTCAATAGACCTCATTTGGAATTATTATGAAATATAAATTTATTTAGAAATTAATGAAAATAAATTATTGTTTTAATATAAAGTAAACATATATTAAATGTCAATTGAGAAAAATTAAAGCAATGTAATATCACGAAATTGAAACATTATAAATGTTTCACAAAAATACATATAGAGTCTCATAAAAATAACACAAAGTTTAGGTAAAAATTTTGAAGAGATGAGATAATTTGTAAATGATACCAACATTATAAGATGCTACAGAGATCGACCATATTGTTTGGTAGAAGTCGAAATATCTCATGAATTACAATGACACGCTAAAATATAAAATAATTATAAACAAAAAATAAATATTTAATTTGTTAGATTTTTTCTTGGAAAGTTCAGCAACATTTATTTCTTCTCGATGACTCAACCGCAATGGTATTTATTTCGTTTAAGTGAAATCTAACTTGAAATTATTGTGAATTGCTAAGTAATCATAAAGAATAATAAAATATTATTTTAATACCATGTAAGAATATATTTCGAACAAAATCACATAAAGTGAAGCAAAGCACTATAACAAACCTTGTCTAACAAAATGGTGACATGATAATAGGTTTACAGTTACATAGTAATACAACAAAATTTAAGAGAATAATTTAAAGAGATCAAATTAAATATAAGGGGAAGTTGCATTCGAGCCTATAAAGAAGCTTGATAGAACCAACCTTGTTTGTCAAATAGGGTATGAATCAAAATATCTCTTTAAGTGACCCAAAATCATAGAAAAAATATTTAAAAATACATTAAAACAAATAATTTTTTTTGCATTAATTTTAGCTCATTTGTAAATGTTGTGAATCACCAAAGTAAAGAATCATATATCATAAGAAATGATCATTTTAATAAATACTAGATATATATTAATAATGAACTAAGATAAATTGAAGTAAAATTGTATAATAAAATAAAAATAATGAAATAGTCAAATGATATGAGAGTCATTATTTCATAGTAATATTAGCAAATGAAAGCCACAGATTTGAAGAAATGAGATAAATTGTGCGAGAAAATTACATTGCATTTTACAAAGGAAAATAAGTATAACATAGCCTATCGCTAAATTAGGAAAAAAATAAAAATGCCTCATAAGGTGTGTAAAAAGCTACTAAATAAAATATTTTAAAATATAAAAAATAATATTTCATTGATTAAAACTCATGGAGAAAATTATAATTAAATTAGTTCAAAATTGATCAAAACTCATTTTGATAGCGAAAAAAATGTCATTGGACTCATCTACCTGAGCTCCATCAAATGAAATCTTCATTTCTATATTTTTAGAAATTTTATTTTCTATTTTTTTAGCACACTTTATGAGACGTTAGTATTATTAATTTTTTAATCATTGAGGTTGTTACATTCTATCTTGGTAATATCTTGGAATAAAAATTTTGTATCTTCATAGTGTCTTGGAACATGACTTTCTCATACAATTTATAACATTTATTTTCAAATTTTCTAATTTTTTATGTTTAAATTTTGATTAAACTATTAGTTTTTTATTTATCATTTACATGTCTTTCATTTGCTTATTTTACAAAGCTTAAATTTATCATTTTTAGTTTTAATATATTTTTAATAATTATTAGATAATAAATTTATTTTTATTTAAGCTTATTTTTTTTGTTAATTTTCAATATTAGAAATGTGTTTTGAATGAGAAGAAATGATATTTTTTGAAATTTTTGTGTTGAGATCTATCCAGTTGAATTATGTTTTTCAATTTTATTATACTTTTTTGATAGTTATATCAAGCTTTATTTGTCATTTTGTTCATATCTGATTAATGGTCAAGGATGTTACACTCTAGGTCCTTTATATCTTAGAATACAACTTTTATATCAAATTTATCTCCTTTTATCAAATGTTTGGAAGTGATTTGGTTATAATATTTTGTAACTCAAAATCTCATGTTGTGGCTTTCCCTTCTTAGAATTAGTTATATTGCAAAACATCAATTTTTGTCATATTCGATTCAAAATTCATTGACATATATAAAAACAATAATAGGTACAATTTATGCGCATTTAATTTTTTTATTTTGGTAATTGTAAAAGGTGTCCAATGGAGATGTGTTACTCTACCCTTAACTTTCTAACAAAAAGTTTCCTATTTCCTCAAATTTTGTTTTTTGAATTGAGTCAAAACTTTGTAACTCTAAATTCTCCTCATGTGTGTCATTTACATTGTTTTTATTTTGTTGAAACAAGTCATTTCAAAATATCACGTTTTAGCTTCACTCTATATATAATGATTATAAAATAATAATTAATTATCATTTATTCTTATTTGAGTTAATAATTTGAGGTAAATGAAAATGATGTTCAATAGATAAAAAACACGCTTCATTGGACATGTCACAATGAGCTCTATTCAATAAAATATTTTTTAGACATTAAATATTTTATTTTCTTTATTTTTGGCATAGTTTACAAGTGACAAAAATTTCACTTTGTATCATGTAATTCAACTTTCTATTGTAGTTCATCTCATTGCATTATAATTTGACTTTTATTTAATTGTATTATTATGAAACTTTAATTATTCTATCTTTTGAACTTTAAATTGCTTTGTTAGTTACAATATTTTGTTTTTAATTTATCTCACTTTCGGTTTAATATATATTTATTAAATTTTGAGATAATTATTTAATATTATTTATACTTATCTATTGTTTTAATTCTCTATAATGCAAAGTGTGGTCTATTTAAGATGGAACAAACAATTTTTCATTTTCTCAAAAAGATCTATCCAATTAAATATTGTTTTTTTATATTGCTTTGGAACTTTAATTCTCTTCTCTTTTGACCTTTGCATCACTTTTCATTTAGTTATACTTTATGCTTTCAATTAATCCCCATTAATCTTTAATATATAACAAATAAATTTTCAAATAAAGATTTATTATCATTTATACTTATTTACAATATTAATTTTTCTCTAATTCGAAACTAAGTCTACTCAAGATGAAACTAATGTCATTTCATTCATCTCAACGATATCTATTCAATTAAATATTCTTTTTTTATTATTTTTTAAAATATTTTATTTTCTATATTTTATTCATTCCTTGCTAGCCATTTCGATTCATGCCTAATTTCATAATAAAAAGATTAGACTTGACCTCCTCAGTATATTGGAAAGCACATTTTTAGCACAATTTATCTCATTCCTTCAAATGTTTTTATTTGATTGTGTTATATTAGTATGTTGATCTAAATCCCTCATTGTGTGGCAATAACAATACTTTCTTTTTGTTTAATTGAAATATTAATTTTTTGTACAAATGATTTAGTTATATTACTTTAATTTATATTATCCTAGCCATAATATGAATTTTTAATAACAAAAAATTAATTTATTATTATAATATTTTATTTACATTAGTTTTTCATGGTAATTCAAAATGACATCTCATTGAGATGGGACAATGGCAATTGGACTTATCTCAATATGCTTTATCCAATTAAATATTTATTTTTATATTTTTAAATATTTCATCGTATAGAGTTTTTGCATGCTTTATTTGAGATTTTTATTTTTAATATATATTTACTTAAAAGGAAAACAAGAAATTGTTAATAATTTTTATTATTTTCTTCAATAATTCTTATTAATCCATAAATGATGTCTGATCGAGAGGTAAGAAATGTTTTTGACTTGGTCTTAATTTGCTATATTCAATAAATTATTAATTTTTATCTTTTTTAATTTTTTTTTCAATTTTTTGGTAAACATTATTGGGCATCTCAATTTTTAGCCAATTTAAGGATCCTTAATGTGTCACAATCCCTTTTGGTATCTAGCATTATAAGTTTCCCATATAACTTATCTCATTACTTAATTTTCGCATTGATTTGGTTTTATTCTACTATAAAGCACTAATTCTGTTCTTATTTGACTTTTATTTTGATTTTTATTTTTTTCTATTAACATATTTTAAGTTTCTCATTTTTAGCTCTGTTATATGTCTACTAAATATTAAAATTTCAATTTATTGCTATTTATATTTATTTTAATTTGTATTTAGCTATAATTTCAAATAATATCTAATTAAGGCAACAATTCTTCAATTTGACTGTCTCAACTTGCTCTACACAGTCAAATATTTTATATAATGTTTTATATTTTTATTTTCTTTTAATTTGTGAGATGTTTTGAGATATTTAGACTTTTGCTTGATTAGAATTGTTGAATGCATGTTTTACTAAAATAATTACCATATTTTCTGAAAATTTTCACCATTATTTGTTTATGTTACATTGAAACTCAAATTCTTATGCACTGTATCCTTTACATCAATTTGATTTAGTTAGATTCAATAATTTTATTTTATCTCATATTAGCTTTAATATATATTTAATAAATGTGAAACTATTTTTTTATTATTTATGGTTCTTTACTTTTCAAATCCATCGTAATTCTAAGACAAACTTGGTCGAGATGAAAAAAATTTATTTGACTTCTCTTGATAGGCTCTGTCTTTTAAATTATCTCTTTTATAATTTAAAATGTTTAATTTCTTTTAATTTTTTACTTTATGCAATTTTCTTAAATTACTTGGTCATTAGGGAAGTTGCACACTTTCTACTAAGTAACATGGAATGCAATATTTCCTTGTATTTGATTTAATTTCCTTATTTATTTTGCATTGACTGGGTTATGAACTATAAACTAAAAATCTTCTACAACATGGCTTTTGCATCTCATTAAATTTGTTGTGTTATATTATTTAAACTTCTCTCATTTCATGTTTAAAATAAATTAAATTAATATTATAGTTATAATGCGTTGTTATTTATGTTTTTATTTGAATAATTTGTCATAATTACAAAAATGGTCTTATTGAGACAAAAACAACATCGTTGGACTCATCTTAATGTACTCTCTCAAATTAAATATATATATATACTTTTTATTTTAATATATTTTATTTTCCAAATTTTAACAAAGCCTTACTTGAAGTTTAATTTTGCAGCTCAATTTACAATTAAGGATGTTGGACAAGAACAACTTGGCTTCTTTGAACACAACTTTCTTGTATAATTCACGACATTAAAGAAAATATTTTCATTTAAATTCAAATGTACCTTTATATTGATGTCATAAGAAATCTCTACATTGTGTTGATAAAAACCGTTTGCATCAAATTTATCACATTTTTCATACTTTTCATATTGATTTTTATATATTAATATGTAATATAAATCTCCTCTCCTTAAATAATTTTATCAATTTTTTCATTTTATATTATACTACTTCACTTTTTGACATTTCACCTTTAATATATATTTACTTAATATTAATGCAATAGTTCAATGTTATTTATGCTTATTTAGTTTGATAATTAATAGTAATTCTAAATGAGTTTAGAACAACATAATGTCAATATTATTTGACTATTCTAAACTAGCTCCATCAATTAAAGATTTATTTTGGTATTTTTTAATATTTTATTTTTTTATTAATCTTACATAATTTATGAGATATTTCAATCCATGTATGATTTGATGATCATAGATATTACACAAGATCTCCATAGTAACATGTAATGCAGCTTTCCCAAATAATCATTGTTGTCTACTGAAATTTTTTGCATTGATTATAACCTTTACATCACCTTTGTTACGTTATATTATTTTATTTCAATTTCTCTTACTTTCAACTATAATGTATATTTACTAAAAAGTAAAATAATTATTGTAACTATTATCCATGCATATTAATCTTGTAATTCATAACCATTTCAATCAGTAACTTATCAAGATGAAACAAATGTCATTTGATTCATCTTGATGCTATCTCTTAAAACTATTTAATTTTCTTAAAATATTTTAGTTCTTGAAGTTTTCGTATGTTTTATTGTTAATTTCAATTCGTACTTATTTTATTTCCATTACAATTTATCTAATATCTACAAAACATTCACAAATATGTGCTTAGATTACGATTGGACAATAAATAACACTTAGCATAACATTTGAATGGCTTCAATTAAGTTATATTACTTTTGCTTCATTTAATATATTTTTAGCTTTAATAAATATTTTTGTAGGTAATATTAAAAAAATTATTGTTATTAATTCTTTTTTATTTGTTTTATTCGCATTAATTCAAAGCAAAGTTCGATTAAGGTGAAACTAAGATTGTCATATGTGCTTTAATAAGATTTTTAATTTTAAGTATTATTTTTCATAAGTTTTGGAATGTTTTTTAAAAAATTTCAATTTTTATATGATTTAATGTCAAATGTTGTTACTCTCATTCTCCTTAGAATCATGGAATGCAATATTTTGTTATAGTTTATATCTTTTCTACAAATTTTTATTATTTATTTTATTATCTTAGTTGGTATCCCTAAATCATTTTTCACGTGACCAATACAATATTCAAATTTGGCTTGGTTATGTTGCTTCAATTTATCTCATTTAATCTTATATATATATATATTTAATAATTAATAAAATTATAAATTTTATTATTTATGCTTAGTTATTTTTGAAATTTGTGATAATTTTAAATGTGGCCTGATGAGGAAAAAAAATTTAATAGTATCTCAGAATAGTTTTTCAATACAATTTATTTATTTCTACAAATTTTCACTTTGAATTAGTTATATCACTATTAGCTCTAAATCTTTACTCATGTGATATTTACATTGCTTCAATTTAGTTTTATTACATTAATTTCATTTATTTCAAATTTAGCTTTAATAAATACTTTTTGAAAATTAAAATAATAAGAATGCTAGAAATGATCTCTTTAACATCTTAAAATGCAACTTCCTCACATAATTAATCTTATTTATTTAAAACTTTTCGTTGATTTTAATATATTACTATTTAACTTGAAATCTCCAATCTTGTGATGATTATGTCCTTTTTGTTTGGCTATTTAAATTTTTTAATTTAAATCATGCAACATTAAACACATATTTATTCAATATTGATGTAATAATGTATTGTTATTTCTAGCATTTTACCTTGGTATTTTATAATAATTCAAAATGAGGCCTAATTTTTTCACGAGCTTTATGCAATTTATAATTTAAAAATTTTATTTTCTAAGAATGAGACCTACATTATAAGATATGTTTTTGTGTACCTTATTTAATGATCGAAGTTGTCACACTTAATTTATAAAAATTCCAAATTAACTCCGTTATAGACAAAACAAATGTCTTTGGGCTCATGCCAATGAGCTATATCTAATAAATATTAATTTTTAGTTTTTTTTTCAAATATTTTTTTTTGTTTTTTGAAAGCTTTATGAGCCATTTTGATTCCTTCTTTATTTGATAACTGAGAATGTTGCACTTATTATCCTTGTATTCTATTTATTTAGTTTATATTTTTTCAGCTTTAATATTTACATTTTGTTAATGTTAAACTATTATATTTCTTATTATTTGTATTTTTCATTCTATAATTTGTAGTAATTCAAAATGAGGTATGATCGATTTGAAACAAAAACTTTTGGACTCGTATCACAAGTAATATCGATTTAAATATATTTTTTATTTTTTAAAGTATTTTCTAATACTTTTTACAAATTTTACAAAACATTTTAAGACTTAGTTTGAAACTTTAACTCTCTTTTTATGTGTCCTCTATCTCACATTCATTCCATAAAACTAGAATGTTTTAATTTGTCTTAGTTTAGCTTTAATATGTAATTAAATAAAATTGAAGCAATACTTTGTTCGTATTTGTATTTGTTTATTTATGTATTTCTTAGTATCCCAAAAGGATGTCCAACTGAGACGTCACAAAAATCCTTGAACTTGCCATGACAATCTATACCCAACTTAGTGTTCGTTTTTATAAATTGAATTTTTTTTTTTGTGTTTATTGCTTGCTTTATTAGACATTGTGATGAGTATCTGATTTAACAATCCATGATGTTACACTCCATCTCATTATTATCTTGGATTGTAATATTTTCATATAATTTATCTCATTTATACAAATGTTTTCTTTAGTTTAGCTATCCAATTATGAAATAGTGTTTCTCTTCTAGTGTGACTTTTGAAACTCATTGATTTTTTTCTATTATTGTGTTTCTAATTATCCCATTTCAACTTATTATATATTTACTTAATATTAATTAAATAATTTAATATTATTTATTTATACATAAATGGGTATTTGTAAGTTTTACAAATAAGGTTTGATGTAGAGAAATAATTTTTTTTGTACTCATCTTGAAGTTCCCTCTAATTAGATATCTTTGCATACTCTATGAGGTATTTTCAATCATACCTGATTTGATGACCAAGGATGTCACACTCAGTCTTCTTAGTATTTTGTAATGTAAATAGTTTCTGTGTAATTTAACATTTGCTAAATATTTTTTTATAGTTTATTTGGATATTTTATTATGAAACCAAAAGTTTTATGTTGTCTGACCTTTGCATTGTGTTTACTTACTATATTATATTACTTTAATTAATTTTTATTCATATCACAAATGTATTTAACATTAAAAAAGTACTTACTATTTTCGATTCATTTTTAGTTTTAAATTCATAGAAATTGAAGAAAAGGTCCAATCGGGTTCAAATAAATTTCTTTAGACTCTTTTTAATGACTTATATTAAATTAAATAATTATTTTTATATTTCTTAAATATTTAAATTTTCTTGTTCTTTGACACATTTTACAAGATAGCTTTACTCAGACAATCTAATTTGGTGGTCGAGCATTTCAAATTTCATCTTCATAGTAACGTGGAATAAACTTTATTATACAATTTATACCATTTCTTAAATTTTATTTAGAAATGGTAATATTGTTATATAACTCCAAATCTACAGTCATGTGATAATCATATTTCTTAAATTTTTTTATATTATATTACTTCAATTTATGTCATTTAAGATTTAAAATATATTAAATAAGAACTTATTTTTATTTATACTTATTTATTTTTGTAGTTAATAGAAATTTATTTGATCTAGAGAAAATAATATTAAGCTCATCTAGATGTGCTATAAATAATTAAATATTCATTTTTGTATTATTAAATTTTTAATTTTTTAAAGTTTTGGCATGCCTTATGAGGCATTTCAACATGTAATTGATATGATCACTGAGAATGTTATAGTAGATCTTCTTAGTAACTTGTAATTCAACATTCTTATAAAATTTATCTTGTTTCTTATACATTCTTTACTTTCACATGGTTATATTATTTTGTAAATAGTAATCTCCACTCTTATAGCCTTTACATCACTTTTTTTAGTTATAATATAATGCTAAAATTTATCTCATTTAAACTTAAATATATATGTAAAAAATATTGAAATAATAATTAATTACTATTTATAAATACTAACTTTCATAATTTCTCGTAAGTATAACAATGGCCTGATCAAGATGAAATAAATGTTGTTTCACTCATCTCAATAAGCTCTATCAAATTGATGATTTATTTTTAATATATTTAAAATATTTTCATTTTTTAAAATTTTGGTATATTTTACAAGTTATTTTTTATTCATACATGATTTGATGGTCCAAGATGTTACACATTATTTCCTTTGTATGTTTAAATATGACTTTTTAATATAACTATCATAATTTACCATTATTTATTTTTATCAGTTATATTAAAATGTAACTCTAAATCTACTCGTTTGTGATGATTACATCACCTTAATTAGGAAGAATTATATTGATTCTATTTATCTTGTTTTAGCTTTAATATACATTTACTTAATATAAAAATATTAATTTTCTATAATTTATTCTTTTTATTCTTTGGTAATTGGTAATCATACCAAACATGATCTCATTAATTTGAAAAAAAGTAATTGGAGCAGTCTAAATAAGTTTTATTCAACCAAATATTCATTTTAGGAATTTTAAAGTCTTTTTTATGACTTTTGGCATTATAAAAATTTTTATTTGTAGAACCTTTAATGCCCATGGGCAATGTAATAGAATTCCATAAGTTCTTTGAATGGCATTTTCTTCAATAATTTATCTATTTTTTCAACTTTTTTTTTTATTTCATTATGTCAGAATGTTACTCTCTATCTCCTTTTGTGTGACCTATACTTAGCTCTGTTTAGTTAGATTATATAACTTGAATTTTTCTCATTTTTATTTTAACATAAATTTTGTTAAAAAATGAAATAAATTATTAATATTTATGGTTATTTACTTTTATAATTCATAGTAATTTCAATTGATATTAGATTGAGGGTAATAAAAATTGTTACACTTTTCTAGATGAGTTATATCAAATTAAATATTTTTTTAATATTTTAGAACATTTTATTTCCATGGGCTTTGACGTACTTTATAAGATATTTGTTTGTACTTGATTTGGCAAACCTTTATTTTGCACTTGATGTCTTTAGTATCATGGTGTGAAGCTTTCTTGTATAGTTTATTTAATTTTCTTAAGCATTTTTCTATTATTTATGTATATTTCTAGAAAACATTAATTCACCTCATATGGGCCTATTACATCTTTATCATTTCATTCTATTAAATTATTTCAATTTAACTCTTTTTAACATTATTATATGTTTATTCATTGTTAAAATTAAAATTTATTATCATTTATTATAACTTAAATTAGTTTTCTTAGCAACTCTTTATGAGCATTGATCATGACAACCCAAACTTTGTTGAGCTTGTCTTGACAACTCATCCAAAATACATTTTTCTATTTATAATTTTAAATGTGCTATAAGGTATTCAAATTCTTAACTTATTTCAAGATTAAGCTTGTTACATTCAATCTCCTTAGTTTTTTCAACATAATTTGTCCCATGTAATTCATCTCATTTATTCACAACCTTTTTCTTTAATTTGGTTATATAATTATGAAAGTCAAATTATTCTATTATGTGCCTTTTTCATTAATTTAAATTACTTAGATTAGTTTTTTCTAATTTATTTAGTTTTTGCATTAATATATATTATTTTCGATATTAAAACATTAATTCATTATTATTTAAGTTTTGTTTAACTTTTGGTAGCTGTAGTACTATCAAGTGAAGTCTAATTGAGGTGAAACAAGTATTACTGGACCTTTTCCAAAGGGTTTTATCCTTTTAAAAAATTTTCTATATTTTAAAATATTTAATTTCTATTAGTTTAGGCATGACTTACATGATATTTTTATTAATACCATTTTTCATGAATAGGGATGTTTCACTTAATCTCCAAAGCATTTTGCATTACAACTTTACCATACAATTTATCTCATTTTCTCAAATTTTTAGGATTTATTTTTTTATATTAGTATGAATATAAAAATATCGTCTCATTTGTCCTTAGCAATGCTTTGATTTGATTATGTTACAGTGATTTTAATTATGTAGTATTAGCTTTATTGTTTATTGCCTTAATATTAAAATATTTTTTTATTTATTTTAGGTATTTGTATTACTTCTAAATGAGTCCCAATAAGATTAAACAAATAATGATTATTATTATTTAAAAATGTGTTATTTCTAACATTTTGTCATGCTTTACAAGTCATTTTGATCCAAACCTTGTTTGATTGTTATGGATGTTGACTATAATACCTTGGTTTCTTGAATTGAATTTTTCTGACATAATTTATCTCATTTGTTCAAATATTTCTCTTAATTTTATTATATCATAATTAAAATCTAGCTCTCCCACCCTGTAGCTACTATATCCCTTTTATTTGATAAAATGTCTTTGTATTAATTTGTCTTATTTTATCTTTAATATATATTTACTTAATTTAAAAAAAAATAATTATTTGTTTCTCAAATTTTATTTTTTAATTAATATTAGTTTGAAATAAGATTTGATCGAGAAGAAATAGATGTTAGACTAGCCTTGATGAGGTCTATCTAATCACATAACCTTTTTTATATTTTCAAATATTTTAGTTTCAAGGGTTATGACACAATTTGAAAGATATTTGATTTATGCTTTATTTGATAGTGAAGGATGTTACACTTGATCTCTTTAATATCTTGGTATTTAACTTATACAATTTATTTCATTCCTGCAAAATTTCACAATGATTTAATTATATTACTAACCAACTATATCTTATTCCAAGTGACATTTACAACTCTTAGATTTTGTTTTATTGCATTCATCCCTAACACATACTTATTTAATATTAAAAGTAATTTATTATTTTTATTATTATTTATTTTGAAATTTCAAAAATTTTTGAGATGTGGACATGAAAGAATTACCATTGCACTTATCTTAATGAGGTCTATCTAATTAAATATTCCTTTCTATATTCCAAGACATTTTTTTCTAAGGTTTTGGTATGCTTTAAATGACATTTTGATTCGTAATAGATTTCACGATCATTAATGTTACACTAGATCTCCTTATCGACTGATAATTTATTTCATTTTTCAATTTTTTTTTTCCTTTTATTTATTTATATCATTATATAACCTAAATCTCTTCTCACCAAGACTTTATATCATAGAGATTTAGTTTCTATTATATTACTTCAATTTATCAAATTTTATTTTTTTCTTATATTTATTTAATTTTGTTATGATAATTTATTATTATCTATGCAAATTTAGTTTGGCAATTCAAAGTATTTCCAAATCATTATTTTAGTCACAGATCTTCTTTGTATCACGCAATATAACTTTCACACATAATTTATCCCATTTCATCAAATATTTTCATTTTATTTTTATATTTTACTATGAAATTGTAATTCTCCTCACTTATGACCTGTATATCACTTTCATTTAGTTTTATTATATTACCTAAATTTATCTCATTTCAAATTTTTTATATATTTGCTTAATAATAAAAAAACAATTGATTAAAATTAATATTTGTTAACTTTGGTTATTCATGGTAATTCAAATAAGTTTTGATCAAGACAAAAAAAATGTTGATTGACTCATCATACTTTTTTTTGTTTTCCAATGTTTTAACATATTTTACAAATAATTTCATTTCATAACTTAAATGATGATAGAAGATGTTAGACTCAATCTCGTAAGCATCATGGAATTTTACTTTCCTACACAATTTACTCTATTTATTCAAAGTTTTTGTGTTGTCATAGTAACATTACAATTTAATTATGACTCGCTACTCAAGTACCATTTCATAGCTTTGATTCGATTATACAACATTAGATCAAATTATATATTTTTAGCTTTAATATAAATTTTTTAACATTAAAAAATAATTTTAATTATTTATGTTTATCTATTTGGGTAACTCAATGTAATTCAAAATGAGTTACAATCAAGACAAAAACAAACTCTAATAGCTCTAACATATAGATATTCATTTTTATGTTTTTAAATATTTTATATTCCAGAGTTTTGACACACTTTAAAAAGTATTTAATTTGATCTTGTTATGTTACTATGTAACTTCCAATCTTCATTCATGTAAGCTCTATATCATTTTGATTTGGTTAGATTATATTGCTTCAATTTATCTCATTACATAATTAATATAAATTTCCATATTACTACATTTGAATTATGAAAACAAATAAGAATAAAAATAATAATTTATTATTTTTATTCTTATTTGTCTTCGTAATTCAAAAGACTTCCAAATGAGGTTTGATTGACACAAAACAAAAGTGGTTGGACTCATCTCGATGAGCTTTATATATTTCAAAATTTCTTTTTATATTTTTCAATGTCTTCTTTTCCATGATTCTGGAAAGCACTTTCTTGTATAAATTTTTAGTTTCTTCAATTTTTTACTTTAATTTGATCATATTATTATGTAACTCTACTCTGACTCTCACTTGACCATTAGAACTCTTTGAATTTGTTTTATTATAGTTCTCTGATTTATTAAACAACTTGCCTTTACCATTTTATATGGTTATTTTCTTTGGTATTTTGCACTAATTCAAAACTATGTCAGATAGAGAGAAAATAAAAAATGTTGAACTTTTCTTAATAAGCTCTAGCCAATTAAATATTCATTTATCTAATTTTATGTGTATTATTTTCTAAGGTACTAACTTTCTTTTTTGGACATATGGATTCGTACAAGAGTTGATGATAATATTGTTACACTCAATTACCTTTGTACATTGGTATGCCACTTACATGCATAATTTAACTCATTTTTTCAAATTTTTTATATTTGTTTGATTTTGAGGAGATCAAGTATAACATATTGATCATGAACAATTGTACAAATTGAAATGTGTCAAAGCATGTTAATGCTTAACAAAAAATTATTCAAACACATTAAATTGAATATCTAATTGGATAGAGTATCTTTGAGATGAGTCTAACTATGTTTTCTTCATTGCCATCATGCCTTTTTTTGAATTAATGTGAATTATGAAAGTAAATAAATATAAATCATAAAAAATTATTATTTTGATATAATGTAGATATATGTTCAGGAAGATATTACATAAGTTGAAGCAATGTAATTAAACCTAAACAACTTGATATACAGATCACACGAGAGGATGATTAGACTTTTAAAGAACATTAAACAAATCAATGAAAGCAATTGAAGAAATAAGAATAATATTGTGAGAAATCTACATTTCAAGATACTAAGGTGATCGAGAATGACATCGTCCATAACTTAAATAAATATGAATAAAAAAACTCATAAAGTGTTAGAAAGAAAAATTTCTAAAAAATATCGAAACAAATATCTAATTAAATGTTGTTCTCTAGAAGAGTGCAATGACATTCAGTTCTTATTGTTGTGACATTATTTTATACAATTGTCAATATCCCAAAATAGTTATAAATAGTTTTTTTTGTTAAAGTAACAAAATATAACGAAATCAAGGTGATATAATGATAACACGAGAAGATGTAGTGTTGCATAGAAATATAATCAAATCAAGGTATACTATTTAAGGAAATGAGATAAAATATGTCAAAATATTCAATCATATCATACTGAAGAGATCTAAGGTACCATCCATGGTCATCAATTTAGGTACAAATTTAAATATCTTATAAAACATTAAAAAAATATTTTATTAGATAAAGTGCGTTGTGATGAGTCTTACGATATTTGTTTCATCACAATAGGACCATGGTTGGGATTAGTAAAAATTTTCAAATTACACATTAATAAATAATAATAAATTAGTTTTTTAATATTAGATAAAGATATATTAGTATGGAAAAGTGATAAAATAAAAAATATAATATAGGGAAACCAATGCTTTGTAAAGTTCTAATGATAGGAGATTTAGGAATATATAGTAATTCGACCAAGACACCAACAACATGATGTACAAAATCCTTTTTTTATTGAATAAAATGGCTCATAAAGCATGTTAAAACCCTTAGAAAATAAAATTTTTAAAAATATCAAAAATTACTATTTAATTGGATAGAGCTCACCAAGATTATTCCAACAAATTTTTGTCATTTTGATCTTACCTTTTATGGAATTACAATGAATTAACAAATTAAATAAATATAAAAAATGAAACTTCAAATTAGATAAATTGAAGCAATGTAACATATCAAAGAAAAAGTATTGAAAAGGTAAAATGAGAGAAGACTTATTGTTGCATAGTAATATAACAAAATCAAAGCATGAAATTTGAACAAATGAGAAAATTGTACATGAAAGTTTTATTACAAGATATTAAGGTGATCAAGTGTAACATCCTTGATAGTCAAATATGGTGCAAATTGAAATATCTCATGAAGTGTGTCAAACCATAGTAAATAAAAAATATAATATATAAAAGTGAATATTTAATTTGATATTGCTCATCGAGATGACAAAATATTTGTTTCATCAGAAGGAAGGCTCACTTCGAATTATTATAAATTTTTACTATAAATAAGCATTAATGTTAAAAAATTATTTTTTAAATCAAATGCAATGTATATTAAATTTTAATAAAAATAAATTCAAATAATATAATATAACAAACTCAATGTGATGTAAAGGTAACGTGAGATGAGATTTTGAGTTGCATTGTAATTAAGCCAAATCAAAGAGAAAACACTATAACAAATGACATAAGTTGTGGCCAATGTTCCGACATATAAAAGAGTTCAAGTGTAACATTCTAAACCATCAAACCATGTGCTAAAAAATAACTCATAAAGCATATAAAAAAACTACAAAAATAAATTTAAAAATAAAATAATCAATATTTAATTATATAGAGCTAAGATAGATGATTGATCAATATCTATCTGATCTCGATTGGATCTCACTTGAAGTTAGTACAAATGACAAAAATAAATAGCATAAATAATTGTAATGTATTTTGTTAATATTATGTTCATATATATTAAATCTAAAATGAGATAAATTAAATAAATTTAATAAGACCAAATTAAACATTATCAAGGTCATATGATAAGATAATTATAGTGACATAAAAATGTAACCTAATGTTAATATAACAGAAGAAAAGCCAAAAATTTATAGGAAGGAGATAAATTATGTTTGAAATTTACATTGTGTGATACTAAAGAGTTTAATTCTTGGGTCCTTGATTGTTAAATTTGTATGAATTAAAATGTATTATGAAGCTTTCTAATGCATATGAAAATTAAATATTTAAAAATATTGAAATGAATATTTATATGCATGGCGGCAAATGAGACAAGTTGAATAAGGTTTGTTTTGCCTCAATTAGTACTCATTCTGAATTACTATGAATTATGAAAAGGAAAAAGCATAAGAAATAATAAATAACTATTTTTAGTCCATGTAAATAAATATAAAAGCTTAATTAAGGATAATTGAAGGAATGTCTATAACGAAATCAAACAATTGTAGATATAGCATGGGTGGAGAATTATATTTTCCTAATAACATAAACAATTTGAAGTAAAATAGCTATAGACATTAGATTAGTTGTATTTCAAAGTTCTATACCAACATTCTTAAGAGATTACGGTTAACATATTCGCCCACCAAATGACGTACCGATCGAAATGACTCATAAAAATATACCAAAATTATTTAAAATAAAAATATTAAATATAAAAATAATAATTTATTTTCTTGGAGCTCCTTAAGTAGATCCCAATGACATTTTCCTTATTTTAATCAGACCTCATTCATAATCCTTATGAATTACCAAAATAAATAAGCATAAATAATAACAAATTATTTTATAATAGTAAATAAATATATATTTGTCTTGAATGAGATTAATTGAATCATTAAAATATTACAAAATAAAACTGGCATAAAAATCATGTGAGAGGAGACATAGAGTTACTGAAAAATATAGCCAAATCTAAGTGAAACACTTGATTAAGTCTAATAAAATTTGTGGGTTTATTACATTCAAAAATATTAAGAAGACTAAGTGGAACACCCTAAACCAATAAATCAGCTAAGAATTATATTATCTCATAAAATATGCAAAAAAAATCCAAAAATAAAATATTAATGAATGAAGAAAATAACATTTAATTTGATAAAGCCTACAGGCACAAGTCAAATGAGGACTATTTCATCTCAATGTGGCAACATTTCAAATTATTGTGAATTAATTAAAAAAGCATAAATAATAATAAATTTTATATTTAATATATCGTAAAAATATATAAAAGAGGAAATAACAAAAATTTGACCATTGTTTATAACCAAATGAAGGCAATGTAAATGTCACATGAATAAAGACGTAGTGTTACATTACCAAATAACCAAATAAAACTAAAAAATTTAAGAAATGTGCCAAAATGTACAGAAAAGTTGCACTGAAGCAATGTAATATAACAACATCAAAGCAAAAAGGCCACATGATATGATAATTAGAGTTACATACTAATATAACAAAATTAAAGTAGAACACTTGATAAAATAAGATAAATTATTTGGGATTGTTGCATTCCATGGTACTAAGAAAATCAAGTGTAACATTCAAAATTTTCAAAGAAGAATAGCATCCAAATGGCTCATAAAGCTAGCCAAAACTTTAAAAAAAAAATTTTAAAAATATAGAAACAAAAATTTTAATATTTACTATAAAAGTAAATAATCCTAAATAAAAATAAATATATTCTTTGAATTATGTTTATTTAGTCTTAATGAGTCTTCAATTGGAATTATCTCAAATTATCAAAATAAATAACAATAGATAATAACAAATTGTTAGTTGAATATTAGTTTAGTATGTTGTACATTTACAATGAGATAAATTAATGTAATGTAATATAAAAAGTGCAAAGTAATGTAGTGGTAAAAGAAGAGGAAAATTATAGTTTCATGATAATATACAAAATCAACATGAAACATTTGTGGTGTTTAGAAAAATTATATGGAGATATTTAATTCGAGGATAAAAAGGCAATGAAGTGTAACATCCTAGATCATCAAGTCATGTAAAAATATAAATTTTTCATAAAATGAGTCAAAACATTTAAAATAAAATACTAAAAAAGTTTTTAAATGAATATTTAATGGTATAGAGCTCATCAAGACAAGTTTAATATTGTTTCACCATCTTTATCGGTATTAATTTAGAACAATTTTAAATTAGAACATAATTAAGAAAACTAAGAATAAATTTATTTTTTATGTTAATTAAATATTTATTGATGCAAAATAAGATAAGTTGATGAAAAGTAATTTAAGAAAATCAAAGTAATGTAAATGTCACACAAGAGCAGATCTAGAACTACCTAATAATATAAACACTTCATTAAAAAAAATTTTATGAAATGATAAAATTTTATGGGAAAGTTAAATACCAAGATACAGAGGAGGATGAGATTAATATTCATTATCATTAAATTTACTATGAATAAAAATAAATTGGAAAGCGTGCCAATACTATTGAAAAAAAAATATTGAAAAATATGGAAATAAATGTTTTCTTGATAAAGTTCCTCAAGTTGACTTAAATGATGTTTATGTAATCTTAATTTGACTTCATTTCAAATTTGTATAAATTATAAATTTAAAAAAGCTTAATTGATAAGAATGTGTTATTTTGAAAGAAGGTAAATATTAATTAAAGTTGATGTGTAATATATTATGACAATAAATACAATCTAATCAAAGTGATGTAATGTTGTCATGAGAGGACATTATCATTAACAAAGCAAAATAACTAAACCAAAGTAAGAACTTTGAAGAAACTAAAATTAATTTTATCGGAAAGTATCTTTTCAAGATGGTTAAAAAATCAAGTATAATATCCTCTATGATCAAATTAAGTAGAAATTAAAATGTTCATGTAGCATGCCAAAACCATAAAAAAATTTATTTAAAAATATTAAAAATATTATTTAACTTGGTGGAGCTCATCGAGATGGGCCCAGTAACATTTTTTTTCCTGCTCTTATTTTAATTAGAAAAATTGTGAATTGTTAAAGTAAATGTGGTCAAATAATAATAAATCACTCTTTAAAAATAAGTAAACTTATATTAAAATTTATATATATACTAAATACAGGAAATGCAACATCATCAAATGAAAGAGATGTAAAAGTCCCATGACTGGAGATTTTAAGTTAGATAATAATACGAAAAGTCAAATATTTTATGAATTATGTGATCGAATGCAACCTCCTTCATTATAAAATATTTTTTGAATCAAGTAGTCTCATAAAAAAAGAAAAGTCTTATGAAAACTTATTAAGAAAATAAAAATGATTATTTAATTAGAGAGGGCTCATCAAGGAAACTCAAATGGTTTTTGTTAATCTTAATTAGATGTAGTGTTAATTACTTTTAGTTACGAATCTAAATATGCTTAAAGAATTATAAATTACGTTTTAATATTAAATAACTATATATTAAGTTTAAAAGTGATAAGTTGAAGTAATGTAAAATAAATAAATCAAGGAAATGTAAATGACATAGTAAAAGATATTTTGAGTTACATACATATATAATAATATAAAGTAAAAACCTTTCAAAAATGAGAGATTGCTGGAGAAAGTTGAATTCCTATATATTATGAGATCGACTATGACATCTTCTCCATGTAAATAATGTACAATCCAAAATGTCATATAAATAATGACCAAATATTACAAAATAAGATATTTGAAAATTTAAAAAAAATTTTTAATTAAAGGTAGCTGGTTGAGATGAGTCTAAAGATATTTGTTTTGTCTTAATCAAGTCTCATTTGGATTTGTTTAGAATTATTATATTAAGTATGAATAAAAAAACCAAATCATTAATTTAATATTTATTAAGTATATATTAAACCTTCAATGATATAAATGGAGAAAATATGATATCACAAAATCAAAGTCATGTGAAGGTTAAAAGATAGGAAATGTAGAGTTACATGGCAAGATAACCAAATTAAAGCAAAAAACTTTAAAAAATGGGAAAAATTATACAAGAATGCTGATTGTGAATACACTGAGAGAATCGAGTGTAACATTTCGAAACAGCAAATCACGTACAAATTAAAACATCTCATAAATCAACAAAAAACCATAGAATGTAAAATATTTAAAAGATATTAAAATTGAAATTTAACAATATTTGCTCATCAAAGTGTCTAATGACATCTATTTCTCACTATTTGGACATTTTTTAAAATTTTGTTAATTAACAAATTAAAGAGTACAAATAATGATAAATTATTTTTTCACATTATGAAAAAAAATATAAAATCTTGAATGAGATTTAGAGTTACATTGTAATGAGTGATACGAAGTGAAATATTTTAAAATTAGAGATGAACTATGTAGGGAAGCTATAATTCTTGACACTAACGATATCAAATTTAATGTTTATGACTACGAAACTACGTCAAATCAAAATGACTCATGAAGTATTGTAAAATATAAGAAAATAATATTCTTTAAAATATTAAAAAATATTTTAATACAAAAAAGAAACATATTAAAGATAAAATAAGGTAGATTGAATAAGTATAATAAACCAACGACAAAAGTATGGTAGAAGTTGTATATGAGGAGAATATGAGTTTCATAGTTATATAACCAAATAAAAATAAATATTCTAAAGAAATGATACAAATTATATGTGAAAGTTACATTCAATATATTATGTAAATAAGACCTAACATCCTGAATGATCAAATTAGACTCAATTCTAAATAACTCAAAAAATGTGCCAAAATAATAAAAAATAAAATATTTAAAAAAATAAAAAAAATATTAAATGGATATACCTCATTGTGGTGAGAGCAATGATATCATTTGCTTCTCCATCACACATTGCTAACAATTACTAAAAAATATTAAAATAAAAAACATAAATAATGATAGATTATTATTTTATTATTACGTAGACATAAACTAAAGATCAAATAAAATAACTTTAACAAATTTAATAAGAAAATAAAAGAAAAATAAAAGTCACATTAGAGGGGAATAATAGTTTCATTATAACATGACCAAATTAAAGTAATGGTTTTGTGAGATAAATTATTTATGAAAGTTGCTTTCAAAGATGTTTGAGAGATCAAGTAGCACCCTTGATTATCAAGTGAGAAATAACTTAGAATAACTCATAAATAACTTTATTATAATAGAAAATATAATATTTAAAAATATAAAAATCAATAATAATTATATCGAGCTCATTGTGATGAGTTGAGTGATGTTTGATTCATCTTAGTAAAATAATGTTTAAAATTTCTACAAAATAAAAATTAATTAAACATAAAAATTAATTTTTTTTAAATTTTGTGTAAATATTTATTAATGTTGAGTTAAGGCAAACTGAAGGTTTATATACAAGTTCAGTGCGTTATAAGGGCTACACAATAAGAGAATTTTAGTTTCATTGTAATATAACTAAATAAAAACAAAAATAATTGAAAAAATTAGATAAAAGTATTCCAAGATATTTAGATCTAACATAACATTATGGAACATTCAATCAGCTATGAATCACAATATCGCATAAAACTTGATAAAATCAAAGAAAATAAAAACTTTGTAAGTATAAAGAAATATATTTAATTAAATAAAGCTATCAAGAGAAGTCCAATAATATTAGATTTGTCTCAATTTCAAATACTATGGATTACACATTATAATATGCACAAATAATAATACATTATTATTTTAATATTAATAAAATATTTATAAAGAAAAATAATATAGTTATTGTAATATAGTAAGTTTAAATTAAAGCAGTGTGAAGGTCATATGATAGAAGATTTATAGTTATATAATAATATGTCCAAAGTAAAACATTTATACAAATGAGTTAAGCATTTTGGGATAGTTACATTCAAAGATACTAAAGAGTTCAATTGTTTCTTTATTATTTGTTAGATTTGGAAATAACTAAAGAGCCTCACAAAGTATGCCAAAACTGAATTAAATTCATAAGAAAATAAAAAAAGAATATTTAATTTGTTAGAGCTTATCGATGGGAGACTAATGATGTTTGTTTTGTTTCTTTTCGACCTTGTTTGGAATTACTTATAATTATAACATCAAATAATTTAAATAGCTATTTTAATATTAATAAAAAATGATAAAGTTAAAAATTAGATAAATTTAAATTATCTAACATAACCAAATAAATTTAATATAAAGTTGGCACATGAAAAGATTTAAAGTTACAAAATTATATAACCAAATCAAAGCAAAATGTTTTAAGAAATGAGATAAATTGTAAGGTAAAAGTATATCCAAAGATTTCAAAAAGATCCAATGTGACATCGTTGATAACAAAAGGATCTGTGGCTCAAAATATTTTGCAAAGCTTTCAAAAATAATAGCAAAGAAATAATTTAAAACATATAAAATGTTAATGCTAAATTAGATAGAGATTATGCTATCACATCCAGGAATGCTTGTTTCACATAAATCAAACCACATTTGGAACTACTTCAATTATCATTATAAATTAACATAAATAACAAAAATTTCTTAACTTAATATTAAATTGATTTTTATTAAAGATGAAATAAGTTAAATTTATGTTATTCAAGAGATGAGATAATTGACATAAGAAAGTTGTCTTCCGAGGATATAAGGAATTCAAATATAATATCCTTGACCATAGAATAAGATATGAATCAAAAAAATCTTATTAAGATTATCAAAACACTAGAAATTGAAAAACTTAAAAATATAAAAACGATTGTTAATTTGATAAAAACCACATTAGGCGGAGACCAAAGATATTTGTTTCAAATCGATCAAACCTCAAATGGAAATATTATTCATCTCTAAATTTCAAAAACAAAAATAACACAAAATTATTGTTTAAATATGTACATATATATTAAAGTAGAAATAAATAAATTGAGACAATGCAACCTAACAAAATTTAGAAAATGTAGAGGTCATGTGAGGGAAGAATTAGAGTTTTAGAATTACATAACCAAATCAAAGCCAAACATTTGAAGAAGCTAAGGAGAATGAGTGTTACATCATTAGTAGACATGTCGAGTATGAATCCATGTATCTCTTAAAAAGTTGCAAAACCCTATAAAATAAAATATCTAAAAATAAAAATTAAATATATTTAATTTAATAAAGCAAATAGAGTCAAAGATTATGATGTTTTCTTTATCTAACTCAATACTAACTTTGAATTGTTGGTCATTACCAAGGTAAATAATAGAAAAGTACAATAAAATTTTCTTTTAGTATTAACTAAATATTTATTAAAGTTTATATAAAATAAATTCAAGCAATGTAGTATAATAAAAGAAAAGTGGTGCAAAGATCACACAAGAGGAGATAAAAAGTTAAACAATAATAAAACCGAATTAAAAAAATGTTTGATGAAATGCAATAAATTGCATGGGAAAGTTGAAGTCCAACATACTAAGAAGTTCAAATTTAGGACTGTCAAATGACATTTTATATCATCGTGATCCTACCTTAATAGGAATCAATATGAATTACAAAACTAAATAAACATAAATGCTAGTAAGTTATTACTTTCATGTTAAATAACCATATAATAAAGGTTATGAGATATAAATTAATGTAATTATTATAAACAAATCAAAATAATATAAAATTTGCACGATAATTGAATTAGAGCTTCATAACAACAAAAGAAAATTAAAGCAAAAGATTTATAGAAATGAGACAAACTATAAAGGTAAAATTTTATTCCAAGAAACTAAGAAGATTAAGAGGACTTTCTTTAATAATAAATTAGGTAAAATTCATAATGGCACACAAAAGATTCAAAAACAATAGAAAATAAAACATTTTAAAAACAAAAATAGATATCCAGTTGGACAAAGCTAATTATGGTTGGTTTGTTAACATTTGTTTCTTCTCAAAGTGACCTTAGTTTGATGGAATTACCGAAGGAACTAAGAAGAATATAATTAAATTTATTTTTTAGTATTAGGAAAATATATATTAATGTTAAAATGCTATAAGTAATATAATATAAAAAATCAATGTGATTTAGATGTCAAACAATAGTAGGTTTAGAGTTAATTAGTTATATAAAAAAAATCAAACAAAACTATTTAACACAAAGAGACATTTTCATGAAATTTACATTTTAAGCAAGAAGGGGTGATTTGCTAACAAAAAAAAATTATTTTCTTAAAAATACTTTAAGAAAACATTTAAAATAATTTTCAATAAGATTTAATAAATTCATAAAATGATTTTATGAAAATTTAATTTTATTTTTAAAAAAATACTACTTTTTCAAATTTTTTGTCATGGAAAAATCAATAATAATTAAAAATAAACACAATTAATTTTAAGCAATTTGAGTTAAAAAAAGCATATAACTTCCTCTAGAAAAAGTGATGCAAAAATATACACTAAATATAAGGATTTTGCCAAAAGATAGGCATATTAAATTCTCGCAACAAACAAGGATAAGAGAGGAGCGATTATGACTTTACAAAAACGTCAGTCGAATAAGCCAAAATAGAATTACAACATTTCATAACAAATGAAAAACATTTGGCAACATAAAATTGAAATTAATTTTAAGAAAAGTCCATAAAAACCATGTATCTTTATGTTTATTTTATTTTCATCAACTAAAGAGGTTCCTTCATACGTTATCTGTAATTTTATACAAATTTCATAGGTCATTTCTAAATTAGTAATTCGATTAACTTTGCTAGCATTGAACACACAACATGACATATTTATGTCCCTATTATTTAATTGCACTTTATGTTTTTTACTTTCATCCATTTCATCAAACATTTTATGTGCAAAAATAACATGTATATTTTTCTTAGCTTTAAAATCAAATGTAGCTTGTATTTCTTACAAAGCTCTATCAATAAATTCTAAATTTGATAAAGAATTAATTTAAGCCATGCATCATTCAAAGAATTTCTTCTTATAAGAAATGGACCTTTTCTCTAATAACAATTGAGGTGCAGTTTAGTATTTTTTTCTTACAATAATTTCAAACAAATAGATAAAAGTGACTTTTGACAAATTTTAATTTTATTTTAAAACACACTAAGTTTTATAAAAGGCATGCAATAAAATAATCAAGAATAATAATAAAATATGGATAATCAATTTTGAGGTGCTTCAACTTGTATAACATGCCTACATCCACCATTGATAAGGTAAGCTAAAAATAAAAAATTAGTATAATCAATTCACCAAAAGTCTAGTAGGTTGAACTCTCATAAGAAAGAAATAAATGAGATTGGCTACTATAACCTAACAATAAAACAAATCGAATAGGTTACTATGGCATCATAATGAAATAAATTGACAGTGGAATAAAAATATTTCACAACATAAAATAAAAATCAATACAACCAAAAAGGTGAAATCATTAAGATGCAAAAGTATCTTAATTAAATGAATTAAGGTTTGAGAAAAATAATACCTTAACTGATTTGATATTGAATAGAATTTCTAGAGTTTTATGTGTGAGTGGCGTAGTAGTGTACAAAGGCATCATTGGTACGACATGCTAATGACATAAGTATTTATGCTAAAAACATTTCTTTAAATCACATAGAAACTCTTTTCTCAACTTTGCTAAAAAATTATTTTATTTATAGACATCTTTTAACAACTAAAAGGACATACCAGACACTCAACTTAGTCGTTACAATTTCGTATTAGCAATTTTAATACGAAAATCCATGCCTTTAGATCTAAAAGCCACATGTTAAAACAACAAGAATTAAATCCATGCCTTTTAGAAATATAACTTTCATCTAGGTTGTTAGATCGAAATTGTGATTGGATAGCTAGATTTATCTCTAATGTGTTGCATAAACAAGGATAGTGCAATCTTAAAGAGACAGGAACAGATGGAGGATATAAAGAAGCATTATAAAAAGTTGTAAGAGATCAAGATGATTTCATCGATAAAATTACTGATTGAGTGACTGTGGTTGCTCCATAAATTGTAAATTAGGTCCCATGAAATAAGAGGTGTTTTAGTCCCACATAGCAAAAATAAGTAGCAAAATTATGTTTTTAAAAATTTTTCCGAAATCAATAGTTTACCTATTTGGGCTTAACTTCTCCCTTATTCGCTCCGGAGATTATGACTCTTCTGGCAATGATTAAATTATTTAATATTTAATGATGTGGTAAGTATGAGTCAATTCAAAATGTGATATCCTTTTTTGGATTGATGTTACGTTGTTTTTAGAGAACTTGTTGAGGTACATTGCCTCCATTGGATTGGTTTCAAGTTATTTTTTATTATTATTTTTTTATATTAAATTTCTGTTTAAATCGTTAATACAATTTGAACAAATTTTTTTAATATATTAATTAACGATTTCAAATATATTATTAACATAAAATGATTGTCAAAGTAATTGAGGAGGATAAATCAAAAATATTAAAAAAGAAAATGTTATTATAAGGAAAATTTTAATTTAATTTAAGTTTCTTATAATAAATATTTCAATCAAGTTTCATGTTCTAATAAATGTAAGATTGAAATATATAAAATTAAAAATAAAAATTCATCTATTCATGGTTTATCAGTCTATTGAAGATGATCTCCATTGGGCTTATCACTTGTAAACTTCTTTTAATTCTTTCATCAATATGTGTGTTTGGTACCTAAAATTTGAAAATGTATTTATAAAAATTCAACATAAGTACTGAATGTTTGTTATCATAAAGCAACACATCATGGCTTGGGGTCAATAATAAAAATATTCTACCCCTTTCGAAGATAAGGAAACTTTAATGAAATCAATGAAAATATAAACTATTTGTAGAAAGATTGTGACAAATAGTTAAAGTAAAACACCCTTCATATATGATATTAAAAGATTAATGCTCCTTAATAATTCATTCTAATTATTTTAATTGTCCTCTCTCTCTCTAATAGTTAGCACTTAAACAGAAAAAATGTAAATTTTATAACTTTTTCATAACCTTAAAATATTGTTAAATTTTCAACGAATTGATCATCTAAAATTCCGTTCAAAAATTATTTTTTAAAAAATATATTATTTTCAATTGATCTAATGATGAACTTATCTAATCCCTTTCAAATTGATTGAATTAATTATTTTATTGCTATTACCAAAAAAATATTAAGTAAATGTTCATTTAACATTTTGGAAAAAATTTTAATAGTTTTGATATGATCAATTCTGGAACCAACTAAAATCTAACATACAACTTGTTCTTTATGATACTCTTAAATTAGTTTTGAAGTTTATGATTTTCTTCAACTATGACTTCTTATTTATTTCATTTAAATCCTATAAAAATAATTTGCCAAATTTTATTTTTTTCATCAATGTTTATGCTAATTTTTTTTGTAAATTTATTTATTAAAATTTAAACTTATAATATCTTATTTTTATAATTATATTTTTGAACAAAAGCTTTTTTGGGTTGATCACATTTATGTGTAACAGGGCTTCCATTGTTTTATTGTTAAACCCTAGCGATGGTACTTTGTTTGATTGTAACAAACATTACATATTTCTAATGAATTTCTTCATGTGCATTTTTATATTTTAGTTATCCAAAACTCGTATTCATGGGAAAATTAAAAGAAGTGGAAGCGCAAATGTTAAATCCCATTAAGATCATCTTGGTTGGAGTTTGAAATAATCAAAAGATGTATTTTGAATTTTATTTTAGATACTACAAATTTCTAATGATCAGAATGTTGACCTTGAATGAAATATTTATTAGAAGACACAAATTGAATTAAAAAACATCTTGTAATAACATTTAGGTATTAAGAATTTTTTGTGCATCCTCTTTAGTTTTCTTTAGCATCATTTTATCTTAATAATTTCTTTGAAATCCTTAATTACTATGTTGAATAAAATATGTTATAATTTCATTAATTAACTAGTAAAAAAATTCATTTCAAAATAATTAAAAAATAACCCATAAGCCAATTTGCAAAGCAAATTACACCTCAAATACAACCAACCAAGCAATACATGAATCATTTAACTCAATTCCAAATGGGATACCATGTTTTGGATCAGGTCATTAATTCTTTGTCCATAAAATCATGAGTAAAGTTGCACTGGCTCACTTGAGCCATGATCTGTCGAGTGAATCATGGGGCATTTAACCCGAAAAGGATAATTATTGATATCAAACCAATCATCAACAACATAATATCCTAACTAAATATTGAAATGTGAGACTAAAACTCCACTTTTTTAGTGTGACCTACGTCTAAATTGTAAGAGTGACCACAACTATTCGATGCACATTCTTGTGGTCTCATTTTCTTGATCTCCACCAACTTTTATTGATGCATGTTAATAACTTTCTTCTAGTCACATAGTTTTACAATCACAAAGTCCTTATTTATTTCATGCATAGTACAAACTCTAGTTGTCTGATCATAATCTAGAACTAATGACTAAGATCAATTTCATATTTCTGAAAGAATTTGAATAAACTCCATCTGTTCTATTACATAGCTTTCACGATCAAATGATCATGCTTTAATCCAACCCAATGGTGCCAGCACAATGACTTTCTTAGCCATTATTTTTAGCAATAACAAAATTTTTTATAATATTATTTGTTTACTTAAAAATGATGATGAAGAATTGTGTTAGCTAAATTGGGTGTTTTGTAAGTGCTTTCTATAATACAAGAAGTGTATAGATAGAAGAAATTTGTAGCAAATTTGAAAGATCAATTTTCATGTGACTCATAGAAAACTTTGAAGCAAAGATATTCAAGATGCTACAGCTCCTTACCTTTATCACTTCTATGCACTATTGTGCCATTCACTCATCAAACTCATAAAATTTTGTTCCATCTCAAATGAGCTAAGTTATTAATTTTCTCAATCCTTAATTAATTTAATTATGATACTTATTCATCTTTAATCTTTTTATCAAGCATAAGATTTTTGATGTATTAATTTTAATTTTATGTTTGGAAATATTTTTCTTCTATTTAAATTTTATAACAATGTGGGGTTGTAGAAGGCTTTCTCTTTTATTTCATTTTATAGTCATAGTAGCCTATCCAATTTGTATCTTTGTCTTAGGGGTTATCTTACCTTTCCTTTGGTGAAAGGCTTATGTTGAGTGTTTATTTTTATCTAACTTTTTTTGGAGGTGGACGACCATTTTTTTGTAAGCCAAACAGCAAAAGATTGGATGTGTAGTTCTTTAATTATTTTTAATTTTATTAATATAGTACATTTATAAACGTTAATGTGTTTTAAAATAAACATAAAATTAATGGAAATTGACTTTTGCATATTTGTTTGATCCTATTAAAAATTATCTTAAATATTTTCTTTAAATTATTATGGGAAATGAAGATTTTTATTCTTAATTGATGACCCTCCGCTTTTTGAATCACACTTCAATTTCCATTATAAAGTGTTGTTAAATAACAATGCCATAAATGTTTTACATTATGAGTTGAATACTATTGATTTTAATAGAATTATGAATTTGGAAATGACTTAATAAATTTTTTATAAATTAGAGGTGAAATATTAAGGAACCTTTTTAGTTAAAGAAAAAAGAATGAATTTGATGATGTAAGATTATTTGTTATTTAGGTTACTTGCAAGTGAATCCATTAAAAGCATGTTTACAAGATTTACTAATATTAATATTACTTTCTAGTTTGGAAAATCTAATTTCAATGAAATTTTACTAAAGAGGTATGATCCATTTAGCACCATCATCGAGATAGCCATGAGTATTTCCATTATCACATTAGGTGATTATATGGGGGGCTAATGACAAATGAGTTAGAAATAAAGACAATTAAAAAATATTTATAGTATTTGTATGCATCAGTTTTTGTTTTTCACCAATTATTTTATTTTATTTCCATTCAATTTCAGGCAACTAAAGCTTGTGTCAATATTGTAAAATAATAGTAGCTTGTCCTTTGTTTGTTTGTTGTGAGTAATTAGCCTAACCAATAATTTACAAGAGGCTTCTATTAAATGTTTTTTTATTGACATTTTACATGGGTGGAGATAGGTTTGTTTTAAACCACAAAAAATTGACTATGTATATTTTTCAATTATTATGCAATTTGTTATTACAAAACTTTTGTATAAGTTAATATGATTTGAAATAAAATTAAAATCACTTTAACAAATTTGTTAAATATTATTAAAAATTAAGTTAAGCATTTGCTAGACGTTAGATGACGTTCTACACCATAATTTTATGTTGTGAATATCTTTGAAATCCTTAACTAATATGTTTCAAGAAATATTTTATAATTATGTTAATTAATTAATACAAAATTTAATAAGAAAATATAAGAAATTAAAAGAACATATTGAATATCTTTGTCACTATGGACAAATTAGAAAAAGACTAAGTTTTGTTTAAAGAATAAGGAAAAAGCCAATGATGATTTAAAAAAAATTGTATAAGCAAGTATCTGTAGTTAATGAATTTACTTGTTTTAAATATTTGCACTCTATTTGCTTAATTTTAATTGTAGAACCAATCAATTAAAACGTCTTTATTATAATTGCTAGAAGATCTCATATCTATACTTTTAGTGCTTTCTTATGTATCACTCTAAGCTACGTTCTTCGCTTTCTTCCTCTTCTTATTATTGCTTTTCTTCTTAGAATTTTTATTTCCATACATTCTCACAACATTAAGAACTTTAGATGATCTCTTAAAAAGTTATGTCATACCATCATCATAAGTGGATGGCACGTCTAAAATGTCTTCCTCCAACTTCAATGCCATTGATTATTCCTTCTTCTTTGTGTTGTTCTTCTCAACTAATTCTTCTTCTTTTCACCTCTCCATTTCTAGCTAACTACTCATAAGCTATCCGATGAAGTCATCTAATGTCATTGAGGAAATATTTTTAGCTATCTTGATGGGGGTGATCCATGGATAATACTAGTTAGAAAAATTTCTAAGAATTTTGTTTACCTATTCTTTCATAAGAATTGACTTACCCAAAATAGCAAGTGCATTAATATTACTAATAAATCATTTAAAGATGACTTTAATTGATTCATTTAAAATAATCTAAAATAACTTATAATTATGCATCGTCATGTTTATTTTATTTTCTTTCATTGAAGAAGTTCCTTCACTTATTAAAACTAAGTCAAACAAAATTTCGTAAGCCATTTGTAAATTCATATTGCTATTAAATTTAGTAGCATTCAATGCATAATTGAAAATAAATTAGTAGATAATATTATAATACAAATTCTAACATATCTCATATGTATAGTCATGTTGATGTTTTACATGCTTTTAATTATTAAGCTTGCATGCCACTTTTGCTTACAACTAGGACATACTTCAATTGCACATAAGATTACAGCTAATATTTATTCTAAATTTCCTTATTTTACATGTATAACAAGGTAGTAGTAGTGCATTTACACATAAATGTGTTGAACCCAATGTCGCTTCAATTCGCAAATAAAATAATTAAAATCTAGTATTGTGCATGAAAATTTTGATAAATAAATTTCATCAAAAAAATTAGCATTTAAACATAGTTGAAAATTAAAAAAGTTTTGAAAAAAGTTCAAAATATTTAAATTAAATAAATAAGAAAACTTTATAGTTAAGGAAAGTCCCACAACTTTAAAAGTAACTAAGGATTATCCTAAACAATAGGCTGTATGTCAAATTTTCATTAGTTTTTCAACTGATCTTATCATAATAATTAATATTTGTAGTAAATTTTAAATCAATAATAACATAATATATTTTGGATAATAATTATAAAAAAATTAATTAATTCAATTTGAAAAGATGTAATTGGTTGACCCCTAAATCATTGGATAAAGCTTTAATTCAAGGAAAATATTTTTTATAAAATATTAGAAAATCAATTGGTTTATAGCTTAATAATATTTAAGGGTTATAAATAATTTATAGATTTTATATTATAACTTTTTTTATGATAATTTATTGAAATTGAATGAATAGACATAAAATTACGTAGAAGTATTAATGTATATATAGCATACATGTAGGGAGAGTTTATTTTTAATTATTTTACATATTTTTTAAATAGTTTAAAATTTTCTCAATCTCATTAATGGTCTAGTGATCATCATTGACTTTTTTTATTAAATTTATTTATGTTTATTTTCATATTTTAGGAAGCAAATACTCTTATTCATGGGAGAACTAAAAGAAAAAGATATGCCAATATTAAATCTCATGAAGATCAGATTGGTTGAAGAGGAAAACCATGAGATGATGCATTTTGAATATATTTTTAATTATTTCAACTTTGTTGTGATTAGATTGCCAAGCTTGTTTGAAATATTAGTTACAAGGCAGAGAAATTGGATTCAAATAAATCTTAGAATGATTTTAGTTCTATAATATGTTTGAAACATCCTTTTTGATTACCTTGACCATCATTTTATGTTTATCATATCTTTGAAATCCTTATTTTGTATGTAGCAAAAAATATGTTGTAAATACATTAATTAATTACTATTAAATTTAATAATAATACGAAACATAAAAATAACTTGTAATCATTTTGAATCGAATTGTCAACCTGACATCCATAAATCTTTAATAATGTACTATTGGGATGCACTTGTGTAAGTCTCCTAAGCGAACTAGGTGGCACCCAACCTTGAACATGCCAACTATTGCTATCACCTAAAAGGTTTAACAACACAATAATATCCTAACTAAATTTTGCATTGCTAGATAAAAACTTCAATTCTTCTACACAACATACTACTGAATTATAAGAGTAACCATATCCACACAACCAAGAATTTTTGCAATCAAATGTCTTCATCCCTCCGCATTTTTATAATGTTACTTTATATCCTCCATCATTGAATTTGGCACAAATAAAATTATCAACTTAAACTTGCAAAAACTACACAACATCATTGAATTTGTCGCATCTTGATCTTTCTTAGCATGGAATTTTTGTAAACCACAAAAATTTATAATGATAAGAATAAATTGTTATTTTTTAATTAAGTATATAAAAGTTGAAATAAGTTAAATTAAAGTAACATTATATAACAAAATAAAAGTGATGTATATGTCAAATGATATGAGTATTGGAGATTCATATTAATGTAACGAAAAAAAATTAAAAATGAGATAAATGTTTTGAGGAAGATGCTTTCCAACATACAAAGGAGATCAAGTGTAACATCCATAACAAACTAATCTTGTTGGAATCAAAATTTCTCATAAGAAGTGCCCAAATGCATAAAATTAAAATAATTAAAAATATAAAATAAATATTTAATTAGATAATACTTATTGAGATAGGTCCACTGACATTTTTTCATCTTTCTAACACCACATTTGGATTTATTACAATTTAAGAATGTTAATGAGCCAAATTTATTATTTAATTTCTACATTGATATAGGTAAATACATTTTAAATAAAAATGAGATAACTTGAAGTATTATGAATGTCATGCTAAATGAGATTTCGGGTTACATAGTAATATAACCAAATCAAAAGAAAAATAATTAATAAATTACATAAATGTAACCCAAAAGGCATATCCTGTGTTAGAAATGAGATCACATATAAATTCTCAGTTGCCAAATTATGTACATCCAAAATATCTTATAAAGATTGCCCAGCTGCTACAAACAAATAATAAAAATTAAGTTTTAATTAGGTAGAGCTTGTTGTGCCAAAACCATTGACATTTTGCAAGTTTTCCTCTGATCGCATTTGGAATTACTACTTGTTGCTAAATTAAACAAGTATAAATAATACAAAATTGTTATTTTATTATTAAATAAATATGTATTGAGGTTGAAATTAGAAAACTTAAAGCAATGAAATATAAAAAAATCAATTCAAAGCAAAAGTAAAGCGAGAAGTGAGTATTTGTAGTAACATAATGAATTAAAGAAAATTATTTAAACTAATAAAAAAATTGTATGTAAAGTTGCATTCCAATATGATAAATAGATCTAGTTCAACATTCTTGATCATGAAATTTGCTGCAAATAGGAAGCTCTTGTAAAAAGTAAGAATCCTTAGAAATAAAAATTTTCCAAAATACAAAATATTTAATATTAAATTTGACAAGGTGCTCTAGAAGAGTAATGAAATGCAACTTTTTAAATAAGCTCTAAAAATTAGTACTTATTATTTTAAAATTAAATAAATTACAATAACAGAATACAACAAAATAAAGCCAATGTAATGATAAAATGAGAGTTGAGTTATAGTTTTATAGTAATATAACAAAGTGTGATTGCATTGATAAAAAAAGCTCTGTCTAATTTAATTTAATTTATCTTATTTCTTAAAACATTTTCATATGATTTGGTATATTATTATGAAACTACAAATTATAGAAACAAATAATAATAAATAATAACTAATTATATAGAGCTAGAAGAGGATCCACTAAGATCTATCTCACCTCAAGAGGATCTCAGTTGATATTAGTACAAATGAACACAGTAAAAAATAACAAATAATTGTAAAATATTTTGTTGATATTAAGTACATATATATATATATATATATTACAACTAAAATAAGATAAATTAAATAAATTTAATAAGACCAAATTAAACACTCTCAAGGTCACATGATAGGAGATTTAGGGTCATAGTAATATAACCTAATCAATGTAAAAAAAAGTTTAAGAAATTATATAAATTGTATAAGAAAGTTGCATTCAATCATAGAAAGATAATCGAGTGTAACTTCCTCAATCATCAAATCTGGTTGGAATCAAAATATCTCATTTGGAGAGAAAAAATTATCACGTTGATCAAATCTATAATGGAATTATTAGGAATTTCTAAATGTAAAAAATAGAAATAACAATAATTTATTTTTTTAATATTTACATATATATTAAAGTTGAAATAAATAAATTTAAACAATAAAATATAACTAAATTTGGATAATGTAAAGGTCACACGAGAAGAGAATCAAAGTTCTAAAATTATATAACCAAATCAAAGTTAAAGATTTGAAGAAGCTAAGGAGAATGAATGTAACATCCTTTGTAGCAAACATGAGTATGAATCGATATATATCTTAAAAAGTACCAAAGCCATAGAAAATTAAATATTTAAAAATAAAAAATATGTATATTTAATTGGATAAAGCATATCGATTCGAATATAATGAATTTTTATCCATACAATTCAATACTATTTTTCAATTACTTGTCATTACAAAATTAAATAAGAGAAAAATATAATAAAATTTAATTTTAGGATTTAATAAATATATATTAAGTTTTAGATAAGATACATTCAAGAAATTGAATATTATAAAAGAAAAGTGATGCAAAGGTCATGCGAGGGGAGATACTGAGTTACATAATAATATAACCAAATAGAGAAAAATTTGAAAAAATGCGATAAATTGCATGACAAATTTGAATTCCAATATACTAAGAAGTGTGATTATAAGTTCTTCAAACAGTAATTCAGGCATAAATTGATAAGTCTTGTAAAGCATCTAATAATATATAAATAAATATTTAATTGGATAGAGCTTGTAGAGATGGTGTCAATAACGTTTGTTTCATCATGATCAAACTTTATTAAAAAATAATACATATTATCTGTATAAATAAGGATAAATAATAATAAATTATCACTTTTTTGTGAAGTAAATATAGAATAAGGTTAAATTAGTCAAATTGAAGCAGTGCTATTTTACTAAATCAAAGTGATGTAATTGTCACATTAGAAAAGATTTATAACATTAACTAATATTAAAATTTTTAAGCAAAATATTTGAAGAAATGAGATAATTTATGCAAGATATTTGCATTCCAAGTTTCTTAGAGGTTTAAGTGTAACTTATTTGAATGTCAAATCCCTAATGATTCAATACTTTTTGTAAATTCTACCAAAATAGTGAAAAAACTATTCCAAAATATAGAAATAAATATTATTTTAGATAAAGCTTATCAAGGTGAGTTTAATCACATTTATTTGATATAGATAGAACTTATTTGCAATTACTTCAAATTATAAGCCCAAATAAGAATAAATAGTAATTTTTTTATATTTTAATATGAGTATATATATAATAAAAACAAAAATTATATAAATTATCATAATGTAATATTACCAAATGAAAGCAATGTAAATATTAGTTTTGATGTGATTTTGATTCCCATATTAGTTCGCATAAATAAATAAAAAGAAAAAACTTGTAGAAATGAGATAAATTAGATGGCATTATTTCTTGAAAAGTAACCTTCAATCATTCGAAGGGGCACCATTACATGCAGCGTCCTCTACGGAGGATCAAAAAGGAAGTCCAGAAGCAGTAACCTTAATAAGCGCTCAGAGAGAGGCATACCCCATCCCCAAGAGAAGTCGGAACGGCAAGCAGCGGGAGCCGTCGAGTACGCCGGCGCGTCACCGTCCCACTGAATGTACGTAATGACAAGAGTGTCAAGGTCCCGAGCATGAAGAATTTCTTTGGCAAACACACCCCCCGTGGGCACCTGGGTGAGAATTGTACGCACTGCCTGCATGGCCAGCGTCGAGTCAGTTTGGAGCTCGATGGCCCGAGTCTCCGGAACCGCAGTCCTAGCCAATTCAAGGGCCTCCAGCATAGCATAAGCTTCCATGGCTGCACTCGCTTGAGGGAACACATTCTTTTCGATCACCAGCAGGAGCTTCCCCGTGTGATCCCTAGCCAAAAGATTGAGGCCTGCCAAATGATCGCCAACGACCGCGTCACAGTTGAATTTAACCCATCCAGTGGGAGGGCGAACCCAGTTTTGGGCTACGTTCAGTTCAGGAGAACTGAGCAGGTTCCTGCTGGACGTGTATGGGCGGGTTCTATGAACCAGAGCTATCTCAATCTCCAGCTTCCACAGGATGAGACTGTAATTTGGCATTTCATTGATATGCTTCTTCGCATTGCGGAGCTCCCAAATGTAATACGTCGTCATGGCTAAGGTTGCAGCATGCACCACACTATTAGCTTCACACTACACAGGCACTGCCACAAATTAAAGGAATCGCTGCAAAAAAGATATCCCAGTGCCCTCACCATGAGGAAGGCCAAGAGTAAAGACGGCTCCATGAAGGTAGTGGCCACTCCAAAATACCTGTGCATGCGGGCATTCCCATATAATATGCTCCGGCGTCTCGTCAGCATTGCAACCCCAAACACAGCTGTTGCACTCAGCAAGTCTCCTGCGGGCCAGCCCAGCTGCTATAAGGAGATGATCACCTACCAATCTCCATAGGAAGAATCTCACCCAGGGCAGTTCCTTCACTTTCCAGATCATCTTGAGGTGCTCCATGTTTGCATTATGGTTTCCCATGCTGTCACCCACCGTAGCGCAGCATAATTACGTGTATATTTTTGAGTTGTTGACCTGGGGCGACTCCGTCTGCGACTGCAAGAGCATGTCACGATTCTGAGCCCATGGCAAGTGCATAATGCGCTCAATGAGGAGGTCGCCAACCCAGGCCCTGATGCTTTATTCATTCCAAATGCTCACCTCGGCAACACATGCACTCACATCTCTTGGCTAATCCACCTCCATGTTGATGAACGTGGGCCACAAGCAAATTGGGAGCACACCAAGTCAATTATCTTCTACGAATAAAACGTCCTTGCCATTTCAAATTCTCCACACAAAGTTAGCAAGGGCAAACGGCATGCAAGCAGCAACGAGTCTGCATGCATGAGATGCTCCCCGTGGTGTCTTAACAAGGGCATGAGTAGCGTCATATTCAGTATCCATGATGCACACCCAGGAGTTCTCCTCGCGACCAATCAGTCTCCTGCAATATTTCATAAGCAGAACCCACTGCCAAGTGCGTAGGTCCAGGAGGCCAAGGCCTCCCGCATCCTTGGGCAAGGTGACATTCTCCCAACTAGCATAATGTATCCTTCTTGCGCCAGTGGCACCACAGCAAAGAAAATTCCTTATCTTCCGCTCCACCGCGTCGATAGCATGCTTCGGCAAGACACAATGACTCACCTGATGACTAGGGATAGCAATGAGGACAAATTTGATCATGGCAACCCTCTCGACAAGCGATAAAGGTCTAATGTGCCATTTCATCACCTGGTCGTCAATCTTCTTGAGCATGAATTTAAAATCCTCCAACTTGATTAATTTTGCCAAAATGGGAACACCCAGATAGCAAAGATTCTCCTCACGCACCATTTGCAGTTTCCTCGCAATCACCTTCCTCCTTTTTGTGCTTGTGATTTTGCTGAAAAAAGCCTTCGACTTCTCAAGGTTAACCCTCATTCCCGTGGGCTTGCAAAACTCCTGCATAGACTTCTTGACTGAGCACACAGCAGCTCGTGTAGCTGATGCATAAACAAGGATGTCATCAGCAAACAGGAGATGGGAAACAGGAGAGAGTTCCTCCCACATCTAAACCCAAGCAATGAACTAGACTCATAGTTATGCATGTTTGTTGAGAGATACTCCGTCACGAGTCTGAACAGATGCGGCGAAAGCAGGCATCCCTGACGCAGGCCGCGTTGCACGTGGATCCAAGGAAACCGAACACCATTGAGTAGGAGTCCATACCTGGGGTTCACGATACAAGCCTCAACCCAGTCGAACCAGATGGACGAAAACCCCATAATTTTCAATATATTCATCACACACTCCCATCGCACCGTATCATAGGCTTGCTTCATGTCCACCTTAATTTCCATGAGCACAACCCTCGTGAAGGAAGACTGCATGCACGAAGCCGTTTCCTTTGCTATGAATATATTTTCTTCAATGCATCTTCCCGGCACGAATGCCCCTGTTCTCTTAATATGAGGTAGGGAAGAATCGGCTTAAGGCTTTCAACTAGAACACTCGCGACAACTTTGTAGGCACCATGATTCTTCTGTACGAGGACTATGAGTGCGTCCTTCCAGTACCTAGCCATTTGCTTCTCAACGAAGAAGTAGAGCACAGACCGACTTGTGTCACCCTGAGTAATCTGCCAATAAACTTGGATAATTTTCACAGAAACCCCATCCTAGTTTGGGGCTTTAGTCCTCCTGGCAGCTTTGACAACTGAAATAACCTCCTGTTCCATCACAGGGCAAGCCAGCAAGGTTGCCTGGGCATCATTAACGCTGGTGTGCGGCATATGCTTCAGAGGTGGTAATGTAGTCATCCCACCACCCCACTTCTTCTAAAAGAAAGGTTCCAAGATCGTGCACTACTATCCTGCGTAGTGACCATGCTGCCCGAATCATCCTTCAATCGGGCAATGAAGTTGTAACGAGTACGTGCAGTGGCGGCAACATGGAAGAATCGGGGATTACGGTCTCCCGATTGGGCCCAATTGATTTTAGCCCTTTGCCACCACCACCGCTCCTCCAACGCACAGCCAGGGTGGAAATCCAAAATCAATCGCCCAAGATGCTAGTGTTCCTCTGCATTTAATCCCTCTTTAGACTCTTTCATTTGCAATGAGTTTGATGCTGTGTTCTAAGTTCACATTGCCCCTCATGATGTCACCCACCTCCGACTTACTCTACTTGCGCAGTGCCACAAGTGACCTCCGAAACTTTGTTGATAGGACTTCCATATGATTCCTCTTTGTGCATCTGCTCCAAGCCTAATGAGCCACCCCAATTGCCTTAGGAAACTACAGCCAAATGCTCTGACATTGAATGCGGCGCTTGCAAACAAGACTACGCCCACCCTCCATGTCAATGAGGAGAGGATAGTGATCTGAGCCAATCCACGCTAGGTGAGTAGTAGAGTACCCCGGGTATGCACGAATGCCTGCAATGTTCATTAGCGTTCTGTCTAACTTTTCCAGAATCCTTGCGCCCCCCTCCTTGCCATTACACCACGTGAATTTGTTCCCAGTAAACATGAGATCCACCAGCTGGAGGTCCTAAATCAAGTCCACAAATTCTTACTGCAGACTGCTGTATCTAAATTTCCTTCCCCCCTCTTTTCACCTTGCAATATTACAACATTAGAGTCACTAGCTACCAGCAAAGGGCCAACATTCCAGCCTCCTCCCTCAAGAAGTCCCACAATTCCTTGCATTTTAGGGTTTCCCTCGGCCCATAGACAACACAACACTTGAGTATTGCTCCCCCATTTATGCCCACCTCAAACGAGACCACATGCATCAACGAATGAATGGATTTCACCACCAAGCAGCTCCTCCATAGAAGGACAATGCCAGCAGACATCCCTGTCGAAGGTTGCAATTTCATAGTTCCAATAAACGCCCCTTCGTGCGAAGCTTTGGGCTCTCATATCTGCTAGGGCGACCACCACAATCTTCCTTTCACTCACAAGCCTTTGAAGGTAACACCGCGACTTCTTGCCATAGATGCCCCTTATATTCCATACTAATATTTTAGTCATTAAAAGAAGGAGTAAGTTGTACCTCTCCGTGTCATGGGAGCATAGCACAGCAGCTAGAGCCTTGGCCTCAGCCCTACACCTTCCAAGGTCACAACAGGAACATCATGCAACAAGGCGATGCCCATCCTATAGGATCTTGATAAATTACAGCACAACAGAACTGTAGGTGCCTCCAAATCGCTCCGCCCATGACAAGTAATCCACTGCAGCCGTCCCCCCATAGGATTAAGAAGTTCACTACACCCCACCACGTGTAGAGAGGAGGGGATCCTCCTAACACTCATTGTAGTAGATAGCTTCATCACAGGTGCTGACGTCCACCGCCCTATCATTAGGCAATAATGGTGCCTTCCCTTTTATGTCTGGCACATAGGGGCTTCGAGTACTTCTGCTTGGAATCCTCCCCCTGTTATGGGAGATGCTCCTCTTTCTGCCCCTTTGCCCACCTCCCTCGTCAGGCTTCCTTACTCCAGTAGCCATTCCCTGTGCATTGTGACTTCGCACACTCATGGCTAGCTTCCACCTACTTGGTTGTCCCACCATCCATGGGCCCAGGCTCTCCTTCTTGATGCCCTCCTCGTTGTCTGACATGGGTCCATGATTCATACGATTAAGGGATGTCCTCTAAACCTGCGCAATCATCCTAGCAGGGGGCCCCTGCAAGTTCAAGTTTAGATCCCGACGGGTAGCAGAGATGTCTTGCGGCACCCTGGATGATGAGGCCTCAGAGCCTTCAATCGAGACCCGCCCAACTCCCATAAGGGTTGCTGCAGTAGCACTCCCCGTCATCCCGATCTTGCACTGCTCCGCAAGGTGACCCACAATTCTACACGCAAAGAAGATTTTGGGAAGCCCCTCATACTCAAAAGGTTGGAAAGAGCATCCCATTGCCCCCCTCAGCCACATACCCTGTTTCAGTGGCTTCGATAAGACCAACTTGACGCATACCCTGAGAACGATGAGCGCTACATGCCTGCCGTCCAGCCATCGAGGAGAATTGGATCGGCCACCGATTTCATGATTCTCAATATGTTCTCTACATTCCAATAGACCAGGGGAAGAACCGGGAACCTCACTCAAACTAGGGCGCACATCGTCATGGTAGCACTAAATCGAAAATCGGAAGTCCACAGATCCAACCACATGGCCTTGTTGGCAACATGGCATGGGCCTCCCAACCATACTGCATTTCTATCCTCGATTGAATCAAAGTGAAGGCAGAAGCAACCGGAGGTAATATCTTGGATTCATAAGTTCTTAAGGTGTCCCAAGCGCCTCTGAAGCACCCGAGCGATGACAAAGAATGGGAGAGAGTTGTCATACATTCGCCCCACTAAGTCGAATATGTGGAACTCAATTCGCCTAAGACATGCCTCATTAGACATGATAACCTCGTCATTAACAACATGGTCAGCAATGGACGCAGCCCTGGCCTTGACATCAACTACAGTCGGCTTCAATAAAGAGGTTACTACTTCATTTAGCATTGAAGACTTGGAAGTTAATACTTCCTTAAAGCTAACTTTGTTGCCCTATGCCGCTGCACTGGAGGTAATCAGCAAGGCCGTGTTGTCCAGCAAGGTAGCACTATCAGGTACTACTTTCGCCGCTTTGTTCGAAATGGCCAGGCCATTAGCCTCCACAGTATCTGTGGCTCCCACCATTTCGCGAAATAGACCTCCCTACTCACAATTAGTTCGCAACAACGACAACATTGGGGTAGCGGAGGTCGCACCATCCTCAAAGGTTCCCACATTCACACTTGAGGAGTCAACAGAGATATTCGAAATTTCAAGCTCATGCAATAGATATTCATCCTTTCCGTTAATTACAAACATCCCAATTACTAATCCTTTTTTTCCCTTGCCTCCAGCGGCCTCTTCCCCGACATCCTCCACATACTCCTTATGAGGAGAGGTGCTTCCTCAATTTTTAGATTTCCTAATACTTTTTCTACCTTTGGAGCCTACCATTCAGCTAAAAGAAAAAGAGAGAACAACAAAGCGCTTGTAGAGGCAAGTTAGAAACTCGAACATAGAAACCACAGCCATCGCAGTTAAATTTGCATGACAAGAATTATATGTTCCGTGGCACATCCAAAACTTTAATCATGTTCCTTCAAAGGCGATGTTCCTGGCTCTGACATGAACACTTCCACCGTCAGAACAGCCAGGCACCGACTTCAATGGTTTGTAGTTATTCCATCCTCGAAATGCCTACACCTTCGTCGTGAGATCGCCTTCACCGTCGCCTTCCCCTTCAGATTGCCTTTCACAAGCATAGTGAGCTCCTGAGCATTTTTCGAACACCATTTCTTGCTCAGATGGCATTATTTCATTTTCAGAAAGTAAGGATATATTTTGTAGCACAAAAATTTGTTAGGCCAAGTACAAATTGAGATGTTTTATTCAATGTGTCAAAACAATGAAAATTATTTAAAAATATGGAAAAAATATCTAATTGAAAAGCTCATCTTGATGCATTCAATGACATTTTGTATCATCTTGATCTTTCGTCGATAGGAATCACTACGAATTATAAAAACAAATAATCTTCAATACTATTTAATTATTATTTTCATATTAAATAACCATATAATAAAGATAAAGAGAGATAATTTGAGTCAATTTAATATAACCAAGTCAAAATATCAAATTAGTGTAAAAGTTGCACAGTAGTTGAATTAGAGCTTCATAGCAACATAAAAAAATTTAAGCAAAGGATTTATAGAAATGAGATAAACTATATAAGAAAATTTTATTCCAAGATATTAAGAAGATTATGAGTACTTTCTTCCATAATCAAATAGGTATAAGTCAAAATGTCACATAAAAGTTGCCAAAACCATAGAAAATAAAAGATTTTAAAAAAATTAATATTTAGTTTGATAAAGCCAATCAAATGAGCCTGTTAACTATTGTTTCTTCTCAAATTGACCATATTTTTATATAATTACAAAAAGGAAATAAGAAGAGTGCCATTAAATTTATTTTTTAATAAAATGTAAATATATATGAAAGTTGAATTAGGATAAGTTCAAGCAATATAATATAAAAAATCAAAGTGATGTGGAGGTCATATGAGACGGGGCTTAGAGTTAATTATTTATATAACAATATCAAAGAAAATATTTCACAAAAGAGGAATTATATTAGCTAAAGTAAAGAAAGGAGCTAAATTACTAAGAATAAAAATTGTAGTTTCTTACAAGTACTTCAACAAAACATTTAAAGTAATTTTTAATAAGGTTTAACAAATCTATAAAAATGCTTTTAATCAAATTTTTTTTTCCTTAAAACATATTAATTTTTGTAAGACTTTTGTAATAGAAAAATTAGCAGTAAATGAAAATAAACAGAATCAATTTTAAGAGGTTTGGCTTAACAAAAAGAATATATCTTCTCGTAGCAAAAATAAATCAAAAATAAACAATGAATATAAGGCTTTTCCCAAATGATAAGTAGACTAAATTCTAGTGACAATCAAACATAACAGACAAACCATTATGACTTTACAACAAGATCATTGGGATATGCTCAAATAACATTACAACATTTAACAATAACAAAAAAAAATTGGCAACTTAAAATTGAAATTTATTTTATCAAAATTTCAAAAAGACATGTATCTTCATCTTTATTTTATTTTCATCAACTAAACAGTCTCCACCATATGTTATCTCTAACTTTATCCAAATTTCATAAGTCATCCCTTAATTTGTGATTTGATTAAATTTGGTAGCATTCAACTATAATGTAAAATATTTATGTCCCTATTATTTTGTTGCACTTCATGTTTTTTTACCTTCATCCATTTCATGAAATATTTTATGTGCAAAAATACCTCATATTTTTTTTAGTTTGAAAATTAAATGGAGTTTGTATTAATTCTAACAATTCTCTATCAATAAAATTTAAAGTTGCTAAAGAATCACTTTGAGGCATGCATGATTCGAAGAATTTTTTCTTGCAAGAAAGGGTACTTTGCTCTAATAACAATTGTGGAGTTGTTTATTGTTTAGTTTCTTTCTTTTATTTCAAACAAATAATCAATGTAAATTTTAAAAAGATCAATCAAATCATTAAAAGCTAGTTTTGGAAAAGTTTACTTTTTTTTTAAAACTAAATAATTTTTTTAAAGGTCGTGTAATAAAAAAATCATCAATAATAAAGAAATATGCATAATCAATTTTTAGGTGCTTCAACTTATAATACAAGCCTACATCCACCATCGACCAGAGTAAGGTAAAAATAAAAACTCAATATAATCCTTTCACAATAAGTTTAGTAGGCTAAACTTTCATAACAAAGAAACAAATAAGACCGGATACTATGGACTAACAACAAAACAATCGGGATAAGCTACTATGGCCTTACAATGAAATAAAATGACAATAGAAGAAAAATATTTGGCAAAATAAAATGAAAATCATTACAACTAACAAACTATGAATGTTGAAATCATTAAGAGACAAAACTATCTCAATTAAATGAATTAAGGTTCTAGAAAAATTCCAACTTAGCTTATTTGATATTCAATAGAATTTGAAGAGTTTCATGGGAATGAGAGCCTAATGACATAAGAATTTCTACATAAAACAATTCTTTGGGTCACACAGCAAATTTTTCTCAACTTCGTTTAAAAATCCTCTTATTTATAGACATCTTCTAACAACTAATAGGACATACCTAACACTTAATTTAGTCATTACAATTTTTCCTAAACAATTTTTAATTGTGAAAATATTAAAGAAAACATTTACCAAAAAGCCACATCATCATTCCACTAGAGTCATTTTATTAGGCTAAACCATGACCATTAAATTGTAAAAGAAGCATAATCAGACAACTCTACAATTAAAACCATGCTTTTTAGAAATATAACTTTCATATGGGACATTAGATCTAAATTGTGATCCGATAGCAAGATTTAGCTCCTATATATGCAATAAAGAAGGATCATGCAATCTCAAAAAGGCAGGTTCAGTTGGAGGATATAAACAGGCATTATAAAAAGCTATGGGAGATTAGAATGATTTGATTGAGAAAAGTAGTGATCAAGTGACTTTGGTTGCTCCCTTAATTTGAAAATAGGTCACATGAAATATGTAAAGTTTTTGTCCCACATAGCAAAAATAAGTTTGGATATTGCATTTTTAAAAGCCTGCTTAATTCAATGGTTCTCCTATTTGGTCTTTTCTTCCCTTTTTTCACTTGAGAGATCATGACTTGCGCATCTATCACTATATGATTTATGATTTAGTGACGTGGGACTGATGATTCAATCAAAAAAGTTGATATCCTGTTTGGGATTGATGTATGTCACCCATGCATGGCTTGGTTTCCGTGAATCACAATGGTTTATAGTAGTATTCCATTTCCTGTAGCAACTAGCTCAGGCATATTGCCTCCAATAATTAGGTTTCAAGTTTTTTCTTATTTTTCTATATTGTTACTAAATTTCTTATGAATTTGTTAATCCAACTTGAACATATTTTCTTAAAATATTAATTATTTTTTTCAAATATATTATTAACATAAAATGATGGTGAAACTAATTAAGGATGATAGATAAAAAATATTAATAATCTAAATGTTATTATAAAATTAATTTTAATTAATTTTATGTTTTTTTAATAAATATTTTAATCAAGTTTATTGTTCTAATCAAAGTAAAATTAAAATATCTAAACTTGAAAAAAAAATTAATTTTTGATGGTTTATCAATCTATTCACTATGATCTTCATGGGGTTTAACCCATCCACCCTTTTTTGTTTAATTCTTTCTTAAATATGTGTATTTACTAAATAAAATTTTAAAATGCACTTAACAAAATTCAATAAAAGTACTTAAGGCTTATTATCATCAAACAAAGCATCATTGCTATGGTTCAACAATACAAATATTTTACCCTTTTTGATGATAAATAACCTTTAATGAAAGTAATTAAAATATAACTTATTTATATAAAGAATATGTGTCATAATTAAAGAAAAGCTCCTTAACATATATGCTATTAATTGATTAGTGCCCTTATTAATTTATGCTTATTCTTTTAGTTTTCATCTCTCCTTTGTTTGTTGTCACCTAAATAGACATAATGTAAATAGTATAAATTATTGATAACCTTAAAATGTTATTAAATTATCAACGAATTGATTATTGAAAATTTTTTATATCAAACATTTTTCTTAAAATTATAGTTTTTTCGAATGATGTAATGGTGAACTGATCTATCCCTTTCAAATTGATTTAGTTAATTTTTTTATTACTATTACCCAAAAAATATTATGTTAATGTTTATTTAAATTTTCCTATAAAATTTTAATATTTTTTATAAGATCAATGTAGAACAAATTAAAATTTAACATACAACTTTTTCTTTATAATAGTCTTTAATTAGTTTTGAAGTTGTAGGATTTTCTTCAACTATGACTTCTTATTTATTTCATTTAAATCCATTAAACATAATTTCTCAAATTTTATCTTTTTCATCAATGTTTATAATATTTTTTTTTTGAAATTTATTTATCAAAATATAAATTCATGATAGCTTATATTAAATATTAGATTTGGGAACCAAATCTATTTTGTATTCAACACATTTATGAGTAACTAGGTTGCAATTGCTTTATTGTTAAAGCCTAGCCATGATACTTTATTTAATGATAACAAACCTTAAGTATTTCTAATGAATTTATTCAAGTGTATTTTTAGATTTTACTTATCCAAAGCTCATATTCATGGGAGAATTAAAAGAAGAAGAAGCACAAACGTTAAATCCTAGGAAGATCACCTTGGTTGGCATTTCAAACTGTCGAAAGTGCTATTTTTAATTTAATTTTAGATATTTGAAATTTATCTTGATTGGAATGTTGATCTTGATTAGATTATTTATTACAGACACATATTTAATTAAAAAACATCTTAGGATAACATTTAGGTTTTGAAAATTTTTTATCCATCCTCCTCAATTATCTTGACCACTATTTTATCTTAATATCTTTTTTGAAATCCTTAATTTCTATGTTGAAAGAAAAATATGTTATAGCTTCATTATTTAATTAGTGGAATATTTCATAATAGAATAAAAAAAAAATAACCCATACGCCATTTCGTAAAGGCAATTAAACCTCAACTAGTTGATATAGGAAAGGGTTTGCCACTGTAAACCATGACAATTCAAGGCAACCAAAGAATGCATGAATCACATAACTCAATTCCAAATGGGATATCATGTTTTGGATCAGTTCATCAATCCTGCCTTTATAATTCATGAGACAAGTTGCATTGGCTTACTAGACCCATGATCTCTCAAGTGAATTGCAAGGCCTTCAAGCTTCAATATGCTAATTATTGATATCAACGAAAGCATTAACAACATAATATCCTAACTAAATGTTGTAATGCAGGACTAAAACTGAACTTTTTTAATGTGACCAACTTTTGAATTGTAAGAGTAACCACAACAACCCAATACCACATTTTTGTGGTCTTACTTCTTTTCTCCCCCAACTTTTTATGATGCATGTTAATATCTTCAATGAAGTCACACAATTTTACAATCACACAGTCGTTTTTTACTTCACTCATAGGATCTAACACCTGTTGTCTTATCACAATCTAGAACTAATGACTAAGATCAATTTTATATTTCTAAAAGAAGTGGAATAAATTCCATCTATTCCATTATACAGCTTTCCTGATCGAATGATCATTATTTAATGCAATCCAAAGCCTCCAACACAACAACTTTCTTAGCTATTATTTTGAGCCATTAGCTTTTTTTAAGATATTAATTATTTATTTAAAAATTTTCAACAAAGAATTGTAACAACTAAATGGAGCATTTGGTAAGTGATTTTATCCCTTAATAGATGTGCATGAATAGAAGAAATTTTTAGCAAATTTGAAAGATGAATTTTGTTGTCATTCAAAGAAAACTTTAAAGCAAAGATATTCAAGATGGTAGTAACTCCTGACCTTTGTCACTTCCATGCACTGCTGTGCCATTCACTCGTCAAACTTCCAAAATCTTGTTCCAACTCAAATGACTTAAGTTGTTAATTCTCAAACCTTAATTCATTTAAACAAGATATTTATTCCACTTTAAACATTTTATCAAGCATAAGATTAGGGCCATATTAATTTTAATTTTAAATTTCCAAATATTTTTCTTCTATTTTTTATTTTATTTCGTTATTAGGTTGTAAAGTCTTTCCTATTTAATTCATTTTATAGCCATAGTAGCCTATCCAATTTGCATCTTTGTTTTTTGTTTCGCGTACCTTTCCTTTGGTAAAAAGCTTATATGGAGTGTCTATTTTTATCTAACTTTTGTCGGAGGTGGACGTGGCTATTTTATAAGCAAAACCATCAAAAGATTGGGATGTGAAATTTTTTTATTATTATTAATTTTCTTATTACATTACACTTTTAAATATTAATGTAAATTAAAATAAAATAAAAATTTATAGGAAATCACCTTTACATATTTGTTAAATCTTACTAAAATTTGTTTTATGTATTTTCTTTAAATAATTATAAGAAATCAAGATTTGTATTCTTAACTATTGACCCTTCTGTTTTTGAATAACACTTCAAATTCTATCAAACCCAAGGTCCATTTCTTATATGAAAGAAACTCCCTAGGTGATACATTGCTCAAATTGTCTGTTGAACAAATTTGGGTGAAGTTGCTTTCTCTTACGAACCACCACTATTTTGTGGTGTTCATTATCTCCATCTAAAATCTAGGATTATAAGTCTTTCAAAATCTTTTGATAAATCAATGTGGGAGTTATTACAAGCTTGATTTGGTTTTCCTATTTTTAAGCATAAAACTTTTTATGAAATGGTTGAAAGTGAAAATTATAAAGTGTTGTTAAATGACAATGCCTTAAATGTTTTACATTGTGAGATGAATATTAGTGATTTTAATAGAATTATGAGTTTGGAAATGAATTATTAAATTTTTCATAAATTAGAGTTAAAATATTAAGGAACCTCTTTAGTTAAGGAAAAAAGTATGAACTTGATGCATTATTACGAGTCATTTGGGATGCTTTCAAAAGAATCCATTAAAAGCATGTCTGCAAGATTTACTAATAACACTAATACTTTCAGGTTTGGAAAAGCTAATTTTGTCAAATGAATAAGAAAATAAAATTCTTAAAATTTTACTCAAGAAGGATGATCCATTAACCACAATCATCAAGATAGCCATGAATATTTCCACAACAACATTAGATGACTTGATGGGCGAGGTAATGACAAATGAGTAAGAAATAATGATAATTAAGGAATATTTACTGGATTTTGTAATTATTAATTTTTATTTTATGCCACCAAATATTTCCTTTTATTTCCAATCGATTTATGGCCATTGTACCTTTTCTCATTATTGGAAGGCCATATTAGCTTGTCTTATTAGTTTGTTTGCTATGAGAGATCAGCATAGCCAACAATTGATGAAAGGCTTCTATTCAATGTTTGTTTTTTCGGCCTTTTGCTGCTTGTGGACATAGGCTTGTTTTATAAGTTGAACCATGAAAAATTGATGATATATATTTTTAATTATTATTAATTTTTTTTACAAGACTTTTGTAAAAATTATAAATGATTTAAAATAAAATAAAAATTTCTATAAAATCACTTTTATAAATTGATTAAATGTTACTAAAAATTACTTTAAGAATTTCCTAGATATCAGACAACTTGCTAGACCACCATTTTATGTTGAGAAAATCTTTGAAATCCTAAATTAATTTGTTAGAAAAATATATATTATAATTGTGTTAATTAATTAATAAAAAATTTAATAATAAAATATAAAACATAGTAACATATTGAATACGTTGGTCACTATGGACATTTCAGATAAAAAATAACTTTTATTTAAAGAATAAGGAAAGACCCAACGATGATTTAAAAAAAATTATAAGCATGTATTCTTATTTAATGAATTTACTGGTTTTAAATATTTGTACTCTACTTGCTTAATTTTAAATATATAACTAATAAATAGAAAAGTTTTTATTATAAATGATAGAAGGTCTCACATGTATACTTTTAATGCTTTCTTTTGAATCAGTCTAAGCTACTTCATATGCTTTCTTACTCTTCTTATTATTACCTTTCTTTTTAGACTTTTTATTTATATACTTTCTCAAAACATTAAGAAATTTAGATAATCCCTTAAAAAGTTAGGTAATACCATCATCATTAGTGGATGCCACTTCTAAAATGCCTTCCACCAACTTAAATGGTGCTGATTGTTCCATCTTCTTTGTGTTGTTCTTCCCAAATAATTCTTCATCTTCTTCTCACCTCTCCATTTCGAACTCATTTTTCATATGCTAACCCATAAAGTCATCTAATGTCCTTGAGGAAATATTTTTAGCTATCTTGATGGTGGTGGTCAATCGATCATACTCATAGGAAAAATTCTAAGAATTTTCTTTAAGTATTCTTTCATAGAAATTTTGATTCCCAAACTACCAAGTGCACTAGTAATGTTAGCAAATCTTTTAAAGATGATTTTAATGGATTCTTTTAAAAGAATCCTAAATAACATATATTTATGCATCATCATATGATTTTCTTTTCCTTAACTTAAAAGGTTCCTTCACCTGTTAACACTAATTTACATAAAATTTCATAAACCTATTAAATTTATTAGCATTCAATGCATAATATAAAACTAATTAGTAGAAAAGGTATTATTAAGAATTCTTAAATATGTCACAAGTATTGGCATGTTGATCTTTCACATGGTTTTAATTATAAGCTCACATGCCACTTTAGCAAGCAACCAGGACATACTTCGAATGCATATAGGATTAGAACTAATATTTATTCTAAATTTTCTTATTTTACAAGCATAGAGAAGTAGCAGTTGTCAATAACACATAAATGTATTGAACCTAAATTTGCCTGAGCTCTTAATTCTAATAATTAAAATAAAGTATGTGCATGAAAATTTTGATAAATAAATTTCTTCAAATAATAAGTATAAGCATAGACGAAAGGTAAATAAGATTTGAAAAATAAAGTTTAAAAGATTTAAATGAAATAAATAAGAAAACGTTTTGGTTGAAGAAGGTCCCATAACTTCAAAGCTATCTTAGGATTGTCCTATAGAATAAGTGGTATGTGAAATTTTCATAAGTTTTTTAAGTGATCTTATCATAACAATTAATCTTTTGTAATAAATTTCTAATAAAAAATATCATAATATATTTTGGATAATAATTATAATAAAATTAATAATCCTAATTTGAAAGGGATTGAACTATTTGACCCATATATCTTTAGATAAAACTACAATTAAAAGTAAATATTTTTTTTAAATAATAGATAATCAATTTGTTTATAACTTAATAAAATTTTGAAGTTATAAATAATTTATAAAATTTAGATTGTATCTCATTGGATGATAACTAAAATACGAGAGAGAATAGAAATTCAATGAATAAGCATAAAATTAAGTAAAACAATTAATTTATATATGGCATATATGTAGGGAGAGTTTACCTTTAACTATTTTGCATATTCTTTTTTTAAATAGTTGAAAAGCTCATCAATCTCAATAAGGGTCTTACTATTATCAATAAGTATTTCTATTAAATTTGTTTCAGTGTACTTTCAGATTTTAGGTAGTAAATACTCGTATTCATGGGAGAACTAAAAGAAAAAGATATTCCAATATTAAATCTTATAAAGATCAATGTGGTTGAATTGGAAAACAATGATGTGATGCATTTTGAATTTAATTTTAAGGATTTTAACTTTATTATGATTAGATTGTCAAGCTTGATTGAAATATTAGGTATAAGGCAAACAAATTATATTCAAATTAATCTTAGAATGACAACATTTTTTAATATTTTTTATCCATCCTTTTTTATTATCTTAATTCTCATTTTATATTAATATTATCTTTCAAATCCTTAAATAATATTTGCAAAAAATGTTGTAAATTTATAATTAATTATTATTAAATATGACAATAATATAAAAAATTTAAAAAATAGCTAGTAATCCATTTGGATTGGGTCAACAATTTAACATCCATAAATTTTGAAAAATGTACGATTAGCATGGACTTGTGCAGGTCACCTAACCAAAGTAGGTGGTACCAAACCTTGAATAAGCTAACTATTGCTGTCACACAAAGGTTTAACAAAAAATAATTTACTAACTAAATTCTGCATTGTGGTATGAAAACTTCAATTATTGTGCATGACCCAGTACTGAACTACGAGAGTAACCATAACCAGACAATTGTGCATTTTTGCGATCAAATGAGTTGATCCCCTCCATTTTTTTGTAATGCTTGTTTCTATCGTCCATCTAATCGTGCTATTCCACGATGTCACGGTACTTCACCATTCCAAACATTATACCTAAATCCAATTGTCAGATCACTACTCAGATGTAATGGGCCAGATCAAGTTCATATTTCTAAATAGTACTAGTTTATTATCATCTGATCAACTGAATAACTTTCACAAAGGAACAATCCTAAAGCTTTACAATTGAATGGCTGCTACACAATGACTACTATAGCCATGATTTTGAGCCATTATAACATTTAATATGATATATTTGTTAATTAAACATATCTAAAAGTAGTTGAATAGTAATTTGAAAAATAATTTTTTATACAATTAAAAAACATCAAGTCAAAATATTCAAGTCATTAGCAGCTCATTCCTACCATCACTTTCATCCATTACCAGATCCACTAGTCACAAAACTCCTAAAATTCTACTCTTCTCAAATTTGTTAAGCTATTAATTTTTTAAAACTTTTATTCACTTAATTAGGATACTTGTGCCTCTTTAATCATTTCATCAAGCATTTGATTGTTTAGTGTTAATTTAAATTTTATGTTGTCGAATGTTTCTATTTCTATTACATAAAAATTCATCTCTTATTTCATTATAAAATTATTCTATTGATAAGTAATTTCTATTAGCTTAAAGCACTAAAAAAAAAAGAAAAATTACCTATTACTATTTTTCAATTTGTGTGTTCTTTCAATTCAAATATAATTGTACAATAAAAGTTATAAAAGCTCAAAATAATTGCTAAAATATTTTTAGCTTGGGAGCCAATCTATGAGAAAGCTTCGGAAAAACTCGATCGGGAAAACTTCATGATCATAAGGATGACCATAAATTGGGACTCTAAAACTAGCAAGTCCACACATAATATTTGCAAATCTTTTAAAGACGATTTTAAGGGATTCATTTAAAACTACCCTAATTAACTTATAATTATGCATCATCATATTTATTTTCTTTTCCTTAGTTGAAGAGGTTCCTTCATATATTACCACTAAGTTACACAAAAATTTCATCAGCCATTTCTACATTTATAATTCTATTATATTTAGTAGCATTCAATGCATAATATAAAACATATTAGTAAAAGAGGTTTATTAAAAATTCTAAAATATCTCATATGTGTAGGCATGTTTATGTTTTACGTGGTTTTAATTATAATCTTACATGCCACATTTGCAAGTAACTAGGACATACTTCGAATGCATGTAGGATTAGAACTAATATTTATTCTAAATTTCCTTATTTTATGTTCATAAAAAGGTAACTGTAGTCTATTTACACATAAATGTACTGAACATACACTGGCTTGAGTTCTCAAATCTAATAATTAAAATCAAATATGTGCAAGAAAATTTTGATAAATGAATTTCATAAAAAATAGAATAAAAATAGATGAAAAACAAATAAGATTTAAAAATGAAGTTTAAAATATTTAAATGAAATAAATAAGAAAACATTATAGTTGAAGATGGCCCCACAACTTTAAAACTATCTTAGGATTATTCTAAAGAATAGGTGTTATGTTAAATTTTCATTAGTTTTTAATTGATCTTATCATAACAGTTAGCCTTTGTAATTAATTTTATATAAATAATAACAGAATATATTTTGGATAATAATTATAAAAAATTAACTAGCTCAATTTTAAAGGGATTAAATTATTTGACTCATAGATCTTTGGATAAAACTATAATTAAAAGAACTTTTTTTTAATAAATATTAGATAGCTAGTTTGTTTATAACTTAATTAAATTTTAAGGCTATAAATAATTTATAAAATTTAGATTGCATCTCTTTGGATGATAATAAATGGTGGGAGAGAGAATAAAAATTTAACCAGTAAACATAAAATTAAGAAGAAGCATCAATTTATATATGACATACATGTAGGGAGAGTTTATCTTTAATTTTTTTGCATATTCTTTTTTTATAAATAGTTTATAATTTCATCAATCATATTAAATGTCTTTTTAGTATCATTAGGCATTTCTACTAAATTTGTTTGAGTGTATTTTTTGATTTTAGGAAGCAGATTCTCGTATTCATGGGAAAACTAAAAAAAGATATGCCAATGCTAGATCTCTAGAAGATCAACTTGGTTGAAGTGGAAAACCATGACATGATGCATTTCGAATTTAATTTTAGGGATTTTAACTTTTTTATGACTAGATTGTCAAGCTTGACTAAAATATTATTTACAGCACACAAATTTGATTGAAATTAATCTTAGAATAATTTTTGTTTTCTAGTATTTTTGATCCATCCTTTTTGATTATCTTGGCCATCATTTTATGTAAATAATATCTTTGAAATCCTTAAATAATATGTTACAAAAAATGTTGTAAATGCATTAATTAATTATTATTAAATTTAATAATAATATTAATAAAATAGCTAATAGTTTTTTTGAATAGGGTCAACAATCCGACATTCATAAATTATAAATAATGTACCATTGGCATGCACTCGTGTAGGTCTCTTAAGCAAACAAGGTGGTACCCAACGTTGAATATGCTAACTATTGCTATCACAGAAAGGTTTAACAAAAATATAATTTCTTCAGTTTTTCATTGTGGGATGACAACCTCAATTCTTGTGCATGACCTACTACAAAACTATGAGAGTAACCATAACCATGCTATCATGCATTTTTGTGACCAAAAGTCATAATCACCTCCATATTTTTGTAATGTTTGTTTATATCCTCCTTGTAATGGTTCCATTTCACGATGTCATGGTACTTCTTTATTCAATACATAATACCTAAATCGAATCATCTAATCATTGTTCAGTTGTAATGGCTTACATCAAGTTCATATATTTAAATAGTGCAAGTTTATTATCATCCATTCAATTGAACAACTTTTGTAAAGGAACCAACCAAAAGGTTTCTAATTGAATTACTCCTACATAACGATTGTTATTGCCATGATTTTGAGCAATTATAACTCTCAATTAAATATATTTGTCAATTAAAATTATGTACAAGCAGTTTAATAGTAATTTGAAAATAATTTTTCATACAATTAAAAGAACAAGTGAAAATATTCGTGTCGTTAGGAACCCATTCCTATCATCACTTTTGTATATTAGAAGATCCACTAGTCATCAAACTCTTAAAATTCTATTCTTCTTAAATCAACTAAGTTATTAATTTTTTAAACTTTAATTAACATAATTATGATACTTATGCCTCTTTAATCATTTCATCAAGCATAGGATTTTTTAGTGTTAATATAAATTTTATGTTGTTGAATGTTTCTATTTTTTACATAAAAATTCATCTCTTATTTAATTAGGAAATTCTTCAATTTATAAGTAATTTCTATTAGCTAAACGCACTTACCTAAAAAGAAAAATTACAATTACTATTTTACCATTTATACGTTATTTCAATTCAAATATAATTGTTCAATTAAGAGATATAATAGCTGAAAATAATTGGTAAAACATTTGTAAGGTGGGAGCAAATTTATCATAACGCTCCAAAACACTTGATCATCAAAATCATGATCATATGGATGACCACAAATTGGGATTCCCAAACTGGCAAGTGCACTAATAACACTAGCAAATCTTTTAAAGGTTATTTTAATGGATTCATTTAAAAGTACCTTAGATAACTTATAACTATGCATCATCATATCAATTTTATTTTCTTTAAATGAAGAGGTTCCTTCACATGTTACAACTATGTTATACCAAATTTCAAAAGCCATTTCTAAATTCATAATTCTATTAAATTCAATAGCATTAAATGCATAATATAATTCCAATTAGTAGAAATGATTTAAATACAAATTCTAAAATATCTCATTAGTATAGGCATGTTGATGTTTTTTGAGGTTTCAATGATAAGCTTACGTGCCACTTTTGCATGTCAATAGGACCTACTCAAAAAGCATGTAGGATTAGAACTAATATTTTTCCTAAATTTCCTTAATTTAGATAAATAGAAAGGTAGTGGTAGTCTATTTACACATAAATGTGTTGGACCTAAAGTGGCTTGAGTTCTCAAATCTAATAATTAAAATCAAGTAAGTGCATGAAAATTTTGACAAATAAATTTCATCAAATAATTAGTATAAGAATAGATGAAAGATAAATAAGTTTTAAAAAATAAATTTTAAAATATTTAAATGAAATAAATAAGAAAAAGTTGTAGTTGAAGATGGTCCCACAAATTTAAAACTATCTTATGATTATCACAAAGGATAAGTTGTATGTGAAATTTTCATTAGTTTTTTAATTGAACATATCATAACAATTAAACTTTTGTAATAAATGTTAAATCAACAAAAACATAATATATTTTAGATAATAATTATAAAAAAAATTAGTTAACTTAATTTGAAAGGGATCGAATTATTTCACCCCTATATAATCAATTGGTTCATAAATTAATGAAATTATAATGTTATAAATAATTTATAAAATGTAGATTGTAACTCTCTAGATGATAATAAAAAAGGGAGAGAGAATAGAAATTGGGGCAATAATCATAAAATTAAGCTGAATCTTTAATTTATATATGACATACATGTAGAGAAAGAGTTTATCTTTAATTATTTTGCATTTTATTTTTATAAATAATTTATAATTTCATCAATCTCGTTAAATGTCTTCTAAATATCATTAAATATTTCTAATTAATTTGTTGAAGTATATTTTTAGATTTTAGGTAGCAAATACTTATATTAATGGGAGAACTAAAAAAAAGATATGCCAATGTTAAATCTCACAAAGATCAACTTGGTTGAAGTGAAAACCCATGAGGCAATGCATTTTTATTTTAGTTTTAGGGATTCTACTTTGTTGTGATTAGATTGTAAAACTTGATTGAAGTATTTGTTACAAGGTACAAAAATTGGACTCAAATTAATATTAGAATGACTTTAGCTTTCAAGTATTTTTGATCCATTGTTTTTGATTATCTAGACCATAATTTTATATAACATAATATCTTCGAAATATTTGATGATGTTATAAAAAAATGTTGCAAATGCTTTAATTAGTTCCTACTAAATTTAATAACAACAAAAAAACATAAATAATAGCTAGAAATCAGTTTCAATTGGGTCATCAATTTGACATCCATAAATCTTGAATAATGTACCAATGGAGTGCACTCGTGTATGTCTCCCTGGCAAACTTGGTGGTTGGCTAACTATTGCTATCACACTAAGATTTGTCAAGAAAATAATATCCTAACTAAATTTTTCATTGTCAGACCAAAACTTCAATTCTTGTCCATGACCTTCTACTAAACTATGAAAATAACCATAACCAAGCAATCATGCATTTTGGCAATCAAACGACTTGAGGCCCTCCATTTGTTTTATAATGCTTGTCTATATCCTCCATCTGATTGTGCCATTTGATGATGTAGTAGTACTTCATTATTTGACACATAAAACTTAAATCAAATCGTCTGATCACTACTCAGATGTAACGGCTTAGATCAAGTTCATATTTCTAAATAGGGCAAGTTTATTATCATCCATTCAATTGAACAACTCTCATAATGGAACCATCCAAAATCTTTCTAATGAAATGGCATCTATACAATGACTTTTATAGCCATGATTTAAAGCCATTATAACATTTAATTAAATATAATTTTTTATGAAAATTATGTAGAAGTTGTGGCTTAGTAATGGGAAAATAATTTTTTATATAATAAATAACATCAAGTCAAAATATTCAAGTCATCCACATCCCATTCTTATCATCACCTCCATAAATTACAAGATCCACTAGTCATCAAACTACGAAAATTCTATTATTCTCGAATCAGCTAAGCTATTAACTTTCTTAAACTTTAGTTCACTTAATTAACATACTTGTGCCTCTTTAATCATTTCATCAAGCATGGGATTTTTTGTTATAAATTTCTATTTTATGTTGTTGAATGTTTCTCTTTATATTACATAAAAATTCATCTCTTTTTTCATTAAAAATTTCTTCTATTTATAAGTAATTTTTATTACCTAAAAGCACTTAAAAAAAGAAAAATTACCTATTGCTATTTTACCATTTGTACATTATTTCAATTCAAATATAATTGCTCTATTCAAAGTTATAAAAACTAAAATTAATTGGTAAAATAGTAGTAGCTTGGGAGCCAATCTGTAAAAGGGCTTCGAAACAACTCGATTGTGAAAACCTCATGATCATATGGATGACAAAAAAT
>JAIUJO010000225.1:892412-896742 GCA_023846275.1 Vanilla planifolia | reverse complement strand
AAGAGGAAGAAGAGGAATAAGAAGAAGAATAGGATGATGATGATGATGAAGAAGAAGAAGTGGATGAAGAAGAAGTAGTAGAAGAAGAAGAAGAAGGAGTTGAAGAAGAAGAATAAGACGGAGTAGAAGTTGAAGAGGAGGAAGAAGAAGAAGAAGAATGACAACAATAACAACAATGAGATGAAGAATAAGAAGAAGAATTTGAAGAAGAAAAAGAAAAAGAATAAGAGGAAGAATAAGTGGTAGAAGAAGAAGAAGAAGAAGAAGAAGAAGCAGAAGAAGTTGAATGTTAGGAAGAATAAGAGGAGGAAAAAGAATGAGAAGATGAAGCAGATGATGTAGAAGCAGAACAAGAAGAAGGCAATCAAGAAGAAGAAGAAGAACATGACGATGCTGATCAAGAGGAACAAGAAAAAGGACGAAAAAGATGAAGAAGATAAAGAAGAATCAGAAGCAGAAGAAGAAGAAGAAGAAGAAGAAGTAGTAGTAGAAGAAGAAGAAGTAGAAAATGTAGAAGGAAAAGAAGTAGTAGTAGTTGAAGAGGAAGAAGAAGAAGAAGACTAAGAAGAAGTAGAAGAAGAAGAAAAAAAAGAAGAAGGAGAAGAAGAAGAAGAGAAAAATGAACAGGAAGAAGAAGAACAATAAGAAGGAGATAAAAAGTAATAGTAGTAGTAGAAGAAGAAGAATAAGAAGAAGAAGAGGAAGAAGCAAAGAAGAAGGAGAAGAAGAAGAAGAAGTAGAAGAAGAAGAGGAAGAAGTGGAAGTAGAAGAAGAACAAGAAGTAGAATAAGTAAAAGAAGTAGAAGAAGAAGAAGAAGAAGAAGAAGAAGAAGATGAAGATGAAAAAGAAGTAGTAGAGGAAGTAGTAGTAGTAGTAGAAGAAGAATTAGGAGTAAAAGAAGATGAATATTAATAATAAGAAGAAGAGGAAGATGAAGGAGCAGACGAAGAATAAGAGGAAGATTAAGAAGAAGAGGAAGAAGAAGAAGAAGAAAAATGATTAGAAGAAGAAGAATGGGAAGAAGAAGATGAGAAAGAAGTAAGAGAAGAAGAAGAAGGGGAAGAAGAGGAGAAAGAAGTAAGAGAAGAAGAAGAAGTAGTACAAGAAGAAGAAAAAGAAGATGCAGAAGGAGTAGAAGAAGGAGAAGAAGAAGAAGAAGAAGAAGAAAAAGAAGAAAAAGTAGTAGAAGAAGAAGAAGAACAAGATCCAAAAGAACAAGAAGAAGAAGAAGAAGACGCAGAAGAAGAAGAAGAGGAAGATGAACAGGACAAAGAAGAAGAAGAAGAAAAACATTAAGAAGGAGATGTTGAAGTAGGAGAAGAAGAAGAAGAAAAAGTTGAAGAAGAAGAAAAAGAAGAAGAAGAGGAAGAAGAGATGAAGAAGAAGAGGAAGAAGAGATGAAGAAGAAGAAGAAGTAGTAGTAGTAGTGGAAGAAGAAGAAGAGGAAGATGCGGCAGAAGAAGAAGTGGAATAAGTAGAAGAAGAAGAAATAGAAGAAGAAGAAGATTAAGATGAAGAAGGAAAAGTAGTAGTAGTAGTAGTAGTAGTAGAAGAAGAAGAAGAAGAAGAAGAAGATGAAAAACAAGCTAAAGAAGAAAAGAAAGAGGAAGAGGAAGAAGAAGAAGAAGAAGTAGTAGTAGTAGAAGAAGAAGAAGATGATGATAATGAAGATGATGGAGGAGTAGAGGAAAAAGAAGAAGAAGAAGCAAAAGAAGAAGAAGAAGAAGAAGAATAAGAAAAAGACGTAGAAAAAGTGGCAGAAGAGGAAGGTGGAGAAGTAGAAGAAGAAGTAGAAGAAGAGGAAGTAGAAGAAGAAGTAAAAGAAGAAGAAGTAGTAGTAGTAGTAACAGAAGTAGAAGAAGAAGAACATGAAGAAGAGGAAGAAGAAGTGGAAGAAGAAGAAGAAGAAGAAGAAGAAGAAGAAAAAGTAGAGGAAGAAGAAGAAAAAGGAGAAGAAGAAGAAGAATGAAAAGAAGAAGAAGTAGAAGTAGAATAAGAAGAGAAAGAAGAAGTGATGAAGAAGAAGTAAAAAAAGTAGATGTAGAAGAAGAAGAAGAAAAAGAAGTAGAAAAAGAGAGGAAGAGGTGGAAAAAGAAAAAGAAGAAGGAGAACAAGAGGAAGAAGAAGAGAAAGTAGAAGAAGAAGAAGAAGAAAAAGAAGAACAAGAAGAAGAAGAATAAGTAGAAGAAGAAAAATAAGAAGAAGAAGAAGATGAATAAAAACAAAAAGGAGATGAAGAAGAAGAGCAAGAAAAAGGGGAAGAAGAAGAAGAAGAAGAAGAAAAGAAGAAAAAGATGGAGAAGAAGAAGAAGAAGAAGAAGAAGAAGAAGAAAAAGAATAAGAAGAAGAAAAAGAAGAATAAGAAAAAGAAGCAGAAGAAGAAGAAAAAAAGGAAGAAGGCGAAGAAGATGATGATGATTAAGAACAAGAAGAAGAAAGAAGAAAGTAGTTGAAGAAGAAGAAGAAGAAGAAGAAAATGACGAAGAAGAAAAAGAAGAAGAAGAAGAAGAAGAAGAAAAAGGCGAGGAAGAAGGTGAAGAAAACAAGAAGAAGAAGAAGGATAAGAAGAAGAAGAAGAAGACAAAGAATTAGTAGTTAAAGAAGAAGAATAAAAAGTAGACAAATAAGAACGAAAAGAAGAAGAAGAAGAGGAAGAAGAAAAAGATGAAGAATCTGAAGAAGAAGGCGAAGAAAAAGAAGTGGAAGAAGAGGAAAAAGAAGAAGAAGAAGAAGAAGAATAAGAAAAAGAAGTAGAAGAAGAAGAAATTAAATATTAATAAGTAGTAGTCGAAGAAGAAGAAGAAGAAGAAAAAGAAGAAGAAGACGAAGAAGAACATGAGGAAAAAGAAGGAGAAGAGGAAGACAAAGATGAAGAAGAAGAAGGAGAAGGAGGAGAAGGAGAAGGAGGAGAAGAAGAAGAAGAAGAAGAAGAGGAAAAAGAAGAAGAATAAGTAGTAGAAAAAGAAGAAGATAAAGAAGAAGAAGACAAAGAAAAAGAGGAGCGAGAAGAAGAAGAAGAAGATGAATTAGAAGAAGAAGATGAAGATGATGACGATGATGATAAGGAAGAAGCAGATGAAGAAGAAGCTAAAGAAATAGGCAAAGAAGAAGAAAATGAGGAAGAAAGAGAAGAAGAAAAAAAGAAGCGGAGATGGAGGGGGAGGGGAGAAGTAGAAGAAGAAGAAGAAAAAGAGGAAGAAGAAGAAAAAGAGGAAGAAGAAGAAGAAGAAAAAGAACAAGAACAAGAAGAAGAAGAAAAAGAAGAAGATGAATAAAAAGAAGAGAAAGATGAAGAAGAAGAAGATGATGTAGAAGAAGAAGAGGAATAAGAAAAAGTAATAGTGGAAGAAGAAGAAGTGAAAGAGGTGGAAGTAGAAGAGGAAGATGTTGTAGTAGAAAAAGATGAAGAAAAAGAAGAAGAAAAAGAAGAAAAAAAGAAGAATAAAAATAAGAGGGCGAAGAATTAGAAGTCGAAGAAGAAGAAGAAGAAGAAAAAGAAGATAATGAGGAAGAAGACGATGAAGAAATAGTTGAATAAGAGAAGAAGAAGAAGGAGAAGAAGAGGAAGAAGAAGAAGATGATGAAGAATAAGAAGAAGAATAAGACATAAAAGAAAAAGAAGATGTAGAACAAGGAGAAGGCAACGATGAAGGATATGAAGAAGAAGCAGAAGAAGAACAAGAACTAGAAGAAGAAGAAGAAGAAAAAGAAGAAGAGGAAGTAGTAGTAGAACAAGAAGAAGGTGAAGAATAAGAAGAAGAAGAAGAAAAAGAAGAAGAAGAAGAAGAAGAAGAAGGTGAGGAAGAAGGAGAGGAAAAGAGGGAGAAGAAGAATAGGAAGACAAAGAAGAGGAAGAAGGTAAAGAAGAAGAACAAAAAGTAGAAGAAGAAGAAAAATAGAAAGAAGAAGAAGAAGTCGAAGAAAAAGAAGAACAAGGAGAAAAAGAAGAAGAAGAAGTAGTAGTAGTAGTAGAAGAAGAAGAAGAAGAAGAAGAGGAATAATAAGAAAAAGAAAAAGTAGAAGAAGCTAAATAATAAGAAGAAGTAGTAGATCAAGAACAAGAAAAAGAAGAAGAAGAAGAAGAAGAAGAAGAAAAACAATAAGAAAAAGAAGAACAAGAGGAAGAACAAGAGGAAGGCGAAAGAGAAAAAGAAGTAGAACAAGAAGGATAAGTAGAAGGAAAAGAAGAAGAAGAGGAAGAAGAAGATGAAGAAGAAGTAGAAGAAGGAGTAGGAGAAGAAGAAGAAGAAGAAGAAGAAAAAGAGGAAGAAGAAGAAGAATAAGTTGTAGAAAAAGTAGATGACAAAGAAGAAGAAGAAGAAGAGGAGG